>JAVJIF010015762.1:0-93702 GCA_038442645.1 Agave tequilana
TCTTCCAACTTCGTTTGGAATGGTAAGATACACGCTTGAAGTTGGAATTCAATGTGTAAGACTAAGAGAGAAGGAGAGCTGGGATAATGGAGAGTACAAGATATAGCTAATGCTGCTGGAATCAAGTTGGTTTGGAGATTATTTACTTCCAATTCTTTATGGGCAAAATGGATGAATGAGAAATATGTCAAGGATACGCCTATTACTGAGCTGAAATGTTCATTATTGGATTCAGGTACTTGGAAGTTCATTGTGCAATTCAAAGACAAGCCTTTGCTTCACATGAAAAAGATTATTGAAAATGGATGTGATACATCCTTATGGTATGACCCCTGGCTACAAAATGAAAATTTAATCAACTTGATAGGATTGAACTCACCTCCTTCCTTTCTAAGCACTGGAGAGTTTCTGATATTATTGATAATGGAACCTGGTCTCTTAATGAGCATGCACTGCAAATTTGTAGGGACATTATTCAGCAAATTACTATATTCACTAATGCAGATTCAGGGTTCTGAACTGCTTCTGATAATGGTCATTGCACATTCAAGTATGTATGGAATTGTAGGAAATTTAACTGGAGTAAAACATGCAACAAATGTAGATCTTTAAAACAAGTAAACTTCTTGTCCTAAGCATGCAACTAAAAAATAAAATAAAAGAAAAGAAAAGGTTGGCCTGGAGTGACATAGTCGTGCAGACGCACTGCTCTAGAAGAAAGATGGCCGATCTCTCGTCCGGACCTTGAAAATGACCTTCTCTTCTAGCGGTAAAAAATTCCCCCGGTAATACACCAGCACCTAACTCAGGACGATGAGTCAGGCCTCTGCTCAGACGAAGATTCGTTGCCCGTAAGTGGATAATCGGCTTTGAGAAAACACCAAAACCCGATCGCAAGAACACAGTTTTTTCAGCAAAATGTAAGAAATTTTTGGGAGAAAGAGGGTAGATCGATTTTTGTTTTTTGTAAAAGATACGTGCAGAGATAATGTATTTAACCCTCTGTAGATTTTTCAGTTTGTAACAGCCTGAGAGAATCTGTGATCATGCGTGAGTGGTTGCAACGTGCAGATCCGATTCTCTTGAACGGGTCAACTCTACCTGAAAATCTTAACAGAATTTTAAATAAAAAAAACCAACAAAAATGTAGCAGGTCCAATAAGCCTCTGAATCGAACTGCATTCTTGTCTGCAGGTCGTGGGCGCGCCCCACCCGGCCCGGCTCGGTTCAGCGCGTGTGCGCACTGTGGGGATGTGACACATGGCACAACACTCATAACAATAGGCATGGGAGGAGTTGGTATATATATTACCCAACCTTCCATCTCCTATCCAATGTGGGACTAAAATCAAAGTCAAATAAGTAAGAAACTCAAGTTTTTCCTCCAACTCAAACACATCCAACAGGAATGTGGTGAGGTAAAGAGGTAATGCATTTGATTTGTTCTCCATTGTCTGGCAGCCTACTGCAGTCTTAAATGTCCATCTGTTACTGAGAGTCATACACAATAAACTATTGATAAGGGATAAATTAATCACCATTGGTGTTGCTGATTCTGCTATATGCTCCTTATGTCTTAGTGCTAATGAATCAAGGGACCATCTATTTTTCTCTTGCCATACTCTGCCTATATTTGATCTTTATGTAAGCTTAAGTTGAAATTAAATTTAACAATTGATACTTTACTTAAAGAGTGCAATGTGATCAAAACAAATTAAAGGATAGACATAAGAATTCTTTTTTAGCCAGGCTAGTACTGAGAGGGACAACTTGGTATATTTGGAAGGAGAGGAACTCAAGGATTTTTCAGCAACAATCAAGACATAAGATTCTGGTGTCCAGGCACTTATATGAAGACATTCAGATCATTCTAAGAACCTATACCTGAAAGACTAGAGACATTTCTATATTAAACAACTGGGGCATTCAAGACTGATAAACTTATCAGTTAAAGTACAATGTCCAAGTACATTCAAGACTGATAAGAGTTTGTTAGCTGAGCCTAGAGCTATCTGGTCTATATTTAGTTTTGCTCATCAAGTATGGTATTCACGATTGCTTAGTTCTGATTCCTTTTGGTTTCAGTATCAATAGTTACTATATTATATGTTTTATTTCTTGTGAGTGTTGTATTAGCTTTGGGTCAATTTAAAATGCTTACTTAGTGTACTATAGTAGAGAGTGACGGCCATGTTCCTCTCCCTCTCTATAGTTATCTAAGAATAGTACTAAAGAGTAGCCTAGCTAATTTGTAACATATGTACTTAAATTTTTTTTTAATTTATCAATGAAATCATTTTACCTTTCAATATATATATATATATATATATATATATATATATATATATATATATATATATATATTATATATATATATATATATATATTGAGTTTTAGTCTTGGCTGGAGATGACAACCCCAGCCAAGCCATGCAATAAGCTTTCAACATGTGAACGTGAACGTGCATTGTTTATTTTTTGGTTGCCATGCAATACTTGATCAGAGTTGGCAAACTCAAAAAAAAAATTACAAGTGAGTTGGTCATGTATGGCAAGTGAACGTGGTCAGGGTTAGCAACCTGGGCCAAGCAAAAAAAAAAAAAAAAAAAATCAAATTATAATTATATATATAGTTCAATTGGGATTGTCAATCTCGATCGAACAAAAAACGCCCTCTGCCAACGCCACGCTGGCACCACGCGCTGACGTGGCTCCGCGTGGTGCTGACGGGGCCTGTTAGAGGTCAGTTTTTGGAATTATTTTTGATCAGGTCGATTTTGAAATTATTTTATAAAATAAGATTTTTTTTTTCAAAAAATTGCCCAACTGAGGAAGATGCTCCTCCAATTCTCAGAGTGTTAACAGCCCAGCAAACAGCTTCCTCTCTCCTCTGTCCTCTCCTCAAGTTCTTTGGTGTAAGGGGTTCGATTCTCTATCACCCTTCTTTTAATTTTCATTTCTTTTTGAGGGAATTAATTTTATTCTTTGTTTGCATACTTTGAGTTAAGTAGTTTTAGATCTTTCTATTGATGTGTAAATGCCCATTTGGCACCATAAGTTTCATTGGAATTGCTTGGAAATTTAGTTGGTTAGCTTTTCATTGATGTCACCTTGAAGCTGGTGATAGATGCTCAATATGTAGGGATTCAATAAGACCATAAATCATAATCAAAAGTAATTTCATAAATTAGAGTTAGAAAAAGGTTTATGTTGTTGGATTCAAACAAAACTTGGTAACTTCAAAATGTTATAATATGCATATATTTATTAGTTTCTGTATATGCATGTTTTTTTTTTGGCCAATAGGGAGGAGATCTTTCACAAGAAAGAAATGAATTTTTAGAAGTAGCACCGATTCCATTAATATTTTTCTTTTATAGTATTCATGTCCATTAGCAATTAATTGATGGAGATGTCATCTTTATATTTTTTTTTAAATGCAAACATTAAAGACATTATTTTGATTTGAAATAGCCATTGTTTTCATCTTCAAAGAATACAAACCGATTCTTAGAAACAAGCAATCAGTTTTGTTGGGAGCATCGGAAGTAGCATGATCAAATCACTTGATATGACAAAGTATAAACTTCATGGAATAGTCCCCAGTGCATGTATGGTTTTGAAAGTTTTATGTAGTTTAAGAGTGAAATCTAGTTGGTTTGTTCTTGTTGTTAGATATTAATAATTAGTTATTATATCTAAACACACGTGTACTAGTGGCATGCAATAGTGGCTGGTAGGATAAACAGCATGCGTGGCAAGCTTTTTCCAGTCTTTAATTGGATTGAGAATACGTTTAAGAGTTTGTGGAGTTCGATTTCTTTAACTTCTCTTTTTCTTGTGAGTTCGGCTGGTGAAATCTAGTAATGGGTGTTTTTTCCTTCATGTGTTCTATGGAGATCTCATCTTGTACCTTGAAAGTTAGATGTGCATATGCAAAAACCTAAAATAGTTTCCTGGATATAACTATCATTTTTCCTTGCATGCTTCATTAGTTTCACGTTCATTTCTTTAGTAATGTTGTATTAAATAGGGATGCAAAACTTAATTTCAAAATAGTTAGGAGCTAATAGGTCTGAGCAATTGATTTTTTCTAGCTCCTGTGCATTGGAGCCCACTATGGTGTTGGCACTTGTTCTCCTACTCGTTCCAAATTTTGATGCTTCTTCTATTAATAGGTTTCTTCGTCGTCATTATCTAGTTTGGCTCCTTGTCCAGCATCACAGACAGCTTAGATTCCATTACAAATCCACCAAAATTGCAACTTTATGAATTTGGTATGATTATAATCACCTATAGGCATCTTTATTATAATGGTATTAGAATTAATCATGATCAAACAATCTTCCATTTGTAGCCAAAGCTATAGTGATGTAGTCTCAGGTACCTCACTTCCACTAAATGGAATGAAACATAGTAGGAGATTGAAATAAAATTTGCTCTATACTGGTCTCCGCAAGCTCTATCTGAGAAATGTTTCTTGTCGATTGGAGCCTGGATTACTTTCTGTGATGTATGCTTCAATCGTTATTTACTATTGTTCAAGATTTATATACATCAATAATTAATGATCGGTGGCTTGAGGCCATCATGTTTTAATCTTTACAACTTTTCTGTTCCTTCTCTATTTTCTTTTCCTTTTACGACTATTGTGAGACAACTGCCTCAAATTTTATTCTTCTTTCACTTTCTCTTTTTCACAATTAAAATTAGAACTTCGCACAACGTGTATGTTTCTGGAGTTTTTCTTACTTAAATATACAGGAACTGATTAGTTGCTCCATAATATTCTTCAGTTCTAATTGGATCCTTAACATTCTACAATTCTACATGATTTCCTGACACAAGAATAAGTAATCCGGGAGTAAATGTGCCTGCCTTCGATTCTTTTAATTGATATGAAAATTTACTATTTTTTAGATCTTTGATGAGACAGTTTGTCCTATTTGGTTAGAACTGATTCAGATGTTTGATATTTTGAATATTATTTTTGTCAACAGAGGCATTCCCCTTTTGTAGGAGAGAGAGGCCATGACTAGCTGGATCTTTCTGTAGAGGTACTCAACCAGACAATTTGAAGTGAACTTTAAATATTCATATGAAAAAGTAGAATAAATGTACCTAAGCTACTGAGATTCAAACATTGACATTCTCATGCATTATGTATTTAGTTTGTTTTCTATTGCCAACTGATATATAGTCAAAGAAGGATTTCTACTAATTAAATATGTTCCGCTCTTAATGTTTATGTTCGGTTTTTGTCCTGATGAAGATACTCTTATTGGTGAATAATTACTGCAAGCTGCTTTCTTTTTTTCTTATTTTTTTCCTAATGAGTTTATCTCTTGCATTTTTTTTTTTTAGGTCTATCCTTGTCCAAAAGGATCAGTAGGACAAAGAGAAATGGTTCGTAAAGTTGGTGGTAAGGAGCAGTAAGTAAACAACTATTCATAGTAGTTGGAATATGTTTTAAAACTGAGATAAACTTGTGTTTTTCATGCTTACATCTTGAACATCTGTTAGAACTTTGTACAGATACCGCTCCTTGTTTGAGTATCTAAGTTTTTACTTTTGAAATTCTGATTGTTACCTTCTCTTAATAGATTACATAATTGAGTGATAGGTTCCGATGTATTATCGAAGTGGTTACTACAAATGCAAGTTCGCAATATGTATTCATCTCCAGTTTCCCATTTTTCTTTGCTTTTTATTCATATCTGTTAATTTAACAAAGGATATGGCATATCCTTGACATACGTTAATGGAGAAAAAGAATTCACAAAATCTGATCCCAAATTTGGAATAATGTCTTTTTTCTTCTTCTTGTCCTCCCATATGCACATCATGCACATGTATTTGGATCATCGCTTACTTTCAACAGTTTTCGTGCAGGTTTCCCTTTCTTGTTGACTTAAATACCGGTGTTTCATTGTATGAAAGTGGTGAGCCATCAGTTCTAGCATACTTCTTTATTAAAATTTTGTGGCAAAGTTTATGTGAAAGTTTCTTGTTCATATTCAACACATGCATCTCTGCTAGCATTTCTGATGGTTATCCCACTACTGTCTTTCCTTTTCTCAACAATATCAAACTGAGCTTTCTTATATCAATCATAACTGAATATATTTATATCAAATCTAATAATCTTTTCTTTTCTAGAATTGTATTTCTAATTGAAAATCAGTAATTGTTATCTAAGCATGAGTGAAGTGAATTTCTTAAGCAAAGAAATTATGAGAAGATTCTGACAAATATTCTCTCCTTGATAAAATGAAAATGTTCCACAGTTATCCTTATGAGTTTACTTCTGCTAAAGTTACTGCTTTATGGTTGTACCGGCCCACATTCGTATTGATCTTATAAGCAAAAAGTTTTTTATCCTTTTACTCTGCATGTGTAGGTGATATTGTAAAATACTTATTCCAGCACTAAGGTCAAGGAAGAAATCCTTCACTTGGGCTTTTGGAGAGGTAACATACCTTAACAACTAACCTTCATTGACTTCTACTTGAAACTGTTGTTACTCAAATTTATTCTTAGATATTTCAGCATCAGTATCATTTAAGCTGCATCTCTTAGAGTAAATCCAACTTTATCACATTGAAAATTATTAAATCCCGTGTTGTAATGTGTGAGAAATTCAGGGAGCAAGGGTTGCAATATTGCAGTCTATTTTTCACAATCTGCTGGTCATATGTCCTGACATATAGAATGCATTTAATTATAATCATGCATGGTGACAAAGAAACTACTTTTCATGTTTAGGCATCCTCTTTATATTTGGTCTTTTCACCTAAAAATATGGGAAGTTTTCAGCTGGACATTGAATTTTGCATGCAGGTATAGTTATATGCCCGGCTACTATTATGAATTCTGAGCAAGGTTTAAAATATTGCTCGACACTGATATTTCCGATACCGATATTGTTAGATACGACCTGGTATGACCAAGACGATACCGACATTGCTGATATGATGAGCTGAGACGGTCTATAAATGGCCGATATTGCCGATTATGAAACCAAAAACCTATGACTGATAGCAATACCAATACCGAGATTTCAAACCATGATTCTGAGTTATGCTCAATAGAATGCCCCTACTAATATGAATATTGAATTCTCTCTCAATTGAACTTGGTCATTCGATGAACATGAATGGTTGCAACAAAGGACAAACTAAATGAACCAGCTATAAATAACCAAAATTACTAACCGACGTAACTAACAAAGCTCAGATTAATATGCTCTTAACAAATGAATCTGTGAGAAGTACCTCCTAACCAAGAGAGAGATTTCCATTGGTTGAAAGAACGTAAAGATGTCCTAGCATCCCATGATGAGCTTTTTTTCCCCCATATATGTATGTATTTTTATATTCTTCTCTTGAACCATATTTGGGATGTTGGATTTGATTGAATTATTCATAGTAGACTATGAGTACGAGAAGACTGCAAGAGTGTTTTAATTTATAAGAGCTTGCAAATGAATATTTCATCATTGCTGTCCTATCCACAAAGGGGAGAGCAATCTCTTGTGGCATAACAAAATTTCATATCAAGTATTGGGAGAGAAGAGCTTCCTGATGTTTAGGTTTTGAGGAGTTTGTTTGCGAAAAGTTTGGTTCGCTTAAAATTTACTGAGAGGAGACTTGTGACTTTTAACACCTTGACTCAATTCTTTAAATTTCTCCTGCATCATTCCTGCTGTTTAATTGTGGCAAAGACTAGTCATCCTTCTCAGTATTTAAAATGTCTTTATTGTTCCATCATTCCATCTACTAATTGACGTGGCTTATGTGATTTAATCTAGCACCTGATATTGTTTATTTTACATCATAATGCAGAACAATTTTTACCGGATGGGTCCAGCCTACTTCGAGCAGGCAGAGGGATGCCGGCATGGGAAAGAGCGAAATCTGCAGCATCATCAAAGATGCTGGAGCTTTTCTCCTGTGAGAACAACTTGGTAACCTCTCCAGCTCTTTTTCATCAAATTAAAACAGGAGATAGTTTTAACATTTTACCATCTTTTATTTTACTTTGCAGTATGCGAGAATTGTCCGTGAAGCACTTTGTGAGCTAGAACTCCCCTACATTCTCCATAATGTGAGAGAAGGGTCATCCAAATATGAGTTACTCTTGAAGGCATCTAGTTCCAAGGTGGTAATCCTACTCTCACCATCCAAAGGCTTGGTGGGATCAGACTAGAAACAGATTGTCTGTGGATCAGAGAATCCTACACCTCTTCAAAATGTTCTGCAGGTGCTGTATTTAATCAATCCGAACACTAGGCTTCAGATGGGTGACCACAAGAAAATCTTAGCCTACTTATTTCAGACATACTCTGAAATAAACTACCTTCCTGTTGGTACAGGAAGGGTTCAAGAATTCTGCGAAACATTTTGATGTTGATTACTTGCAAGCAGCATCACTCTTTGCTAAGTTCGGAGATAATTCATGACTGCTTCGCAGGTGGCATTACTGTACAAGGCTCAAGACATGTGTCTTGCTTCAGATTGCCAGAGGATGGGAGAAGAAGATCTTTAAATGTGTGAATGATATTGTATCAGGCACCAGTTTTAATGAGTTTGGAGATATCTTGTTTCAGACAGCATGGAGAGAAATGAATTTCATTATAATGTAAAATGTGAATATATCAGGGCTTTTGTCAGATTTTGAGTATGGAGATGCCCATTACAATCACATATCAAGTGCAAGAAAATAATCCGCAGATTTCAAATTCGAGCAGTGTAGTTTTACAATAAGTTTCAAGTATGTTACCAAAATGGCACTGATGAGGCCATTAACAGAGGCTGATGCGTATATCTGTCTGATATAATTAACCATACAAAAGAGCAATAGCAAACACAAGCTTTCCAGCAATGCTTTAAAGAAAGTTGAATCAGAGAAAACGAAACTGAAGTATGAATATGTTACAACTAATCTGTTTATCAAGTAACATCACAATTTGAAATGTTCAGATCAATCTATCCATTACAAGCGACCATTGAGCTAGTCAACTCATTGTGGTAAGGCATTGCGATCAATGCAAAAATGAATGCCTGTTTAATGTTAATATATTACACCTACAGACTAGAGTTTAACAAAACTCAACACAGTAAAACTTAAAAGCCACATGAGAGAACATTAATCCTCTGGGTAAAATCAAAGCTTACTCCTAGTGAAATGCTGTGGGATCTCACAAGCAAGCCGCAGCAGATGTAATATGTGCACGCCTGCCTTCAATAAATCTTTGGCGTAAATTGTTGAATTCACCACACTTGATTGCTTCCCTTATTGAGCGGAAAAATCCCATATAGTGGTGAGTGTTGTGACTGCATTGATTATTGTAAACAACAGGTTAGATTGGATACAAGCAAGTATAAATGACACTAGAATACGACACACGTGCTTTCAGCCTGGAGAAACAATTTACATTTCAAGCAGGATCTGAGCGAGCATTTCATGAACATTAAGCAGGTGATTGATGTAAGCTCGAGTGTGATTCTGGCACGTGAAACAGGAGCAATTGTCGACAATAGGTGATGCATCTTTCCTGCAGAGGGAATACAAGTTCAAGAACAAAAGTACCAGAAGTGAAACCATCTTCTCAGTATAGTTGATTAACTAAGTTCAATTTAATGGCATTAGTATTATGAGACAACCATTTTAATTTACCATTAGGTGATTATTTCAAGTGATGGCATCTGACTTATCACATATCATAGTATTGAGGCTCTCTGCTAAGCAAGGAACACAAAAGCCTGTGTTTTATTGAATGGAAAGTGATGGGAAGGAGGAAAAAAATGTGAACCCCAGCAAAACTCTGAATTGTTTGATAGAAATGCAATCAATTACTTTTACTTTTCTATTTGACTGCCAAACCTAGTGCAAAGATTTCAACAGCGTATAAACCTACAAAAAGATAGAAGTTGCAGAAAAATAAATCTCAACCCTTCTCCTATGCCATGTATCTCCTCTTTCAAACATCTTCTTTTAAGTCATTTATATTCAAATGCTTGTTTAAGATATACAAATAGTTGAAATCACACACCTGTAGACTGTTGCTCGTAGGTTTATTTTCGTGCAGTCACTGCCAATATCACCAGGCTGTGAATTTGCACTGTCACTCTCAATTATGTCAAGTGGGAACACAAGCGCAAAGCCTCCAAGTGTGAGATGGTAAATGTACCTGAATTCATGCTCAGAAACTGTTAATAGTGCTTGGTGGAATTAGAGGCTGAACTAAAAGAAATTAATTAACCAAGGCTATGCATTTTGCTACATACGTGGAATCAAAGAGATCAATGCCAGCAGCCACACCCTGCAAGACTTCCTCTATGAAAGACAAGAAAAGAGATGAATATACCACGATGCTTATGGAACGGGCATGACTTCATATAGAGTATACAAGATACTTTCGACCCACAATTGAGGGAAAATTAGTATGATATATGAGGAAGCAAGTCCATGGTCAGAGTGTGACATACGAACTCAATCAATCACAGAATATATAATTAGTTGCGGTTTGCTGCAAAATAATAATGAAAAATCCATTCTTGAAGTTCATTTAGGAGGAAAATATAGAGAAAATTTGAATGCATAGGCTTTTCTTGGAGAATGTATTTTTCGAAGTAAATGAGAATAAAAGTAAACTGTAATTTGGAATTTCAAGTGGAAAAATAGGAGAATAAGGGCTCAAAACCAGTAGGACTAGGAAAAGCATATGCCTTGCAGTTTATGTCAGGACTTCATACAAGAATTATTCCCAATAGATATAAATATATGAAGACATCT
Source organism: Agave tequilana (assembly GCA_038442645.1). Lineage (NCBI taxonomy): Eukaryota > Viridiplantae > Streptophyta > Magnoliopsida > Asparagales > Asparagaceae > Agave > Agave tequilana. Next base: position 10,797 of record JAVJIF010015762.1, read on the forward strand.
TCAACAACTAAAAGTGCTGTCAAGAAGCGAAGGCCACTCGTGGGAGAATTGCCTACTTGCAACATGCTGTTGAGAACTAGATGCATTGCTACCTGACATTGAGGAGGGGAAATTCCAGAGAGTTATCTATTCTTCTGCATGTCTTCGAGGTTAGCAAAAAAAACACCAATTGATGCTATGCATATCGTATGAAATGTAATAGTAGCATTTTGCAATAGTAAAGGCATCAACCAGGAAGGAGGACACTCTAAAGAAGTAAATCAGTGAAAACATGTGAATTGTGCAAAGCAAAAGAAAGAATGGAGGATTGGCATTTCTATTTGCAGTGAAAGGTTAGAATTAGAAAAGAGTAAAGTGATAAGCTAAGATGACGTAAACATTGAAATAGGGATTCCAAATTTAAACAAATAGGTCTCGACTGTGATCACACTATTGAGGAAACAGCTGGGTGACATCTTCATAAGATATAACAATTGAAGTTAAGCTAAGTCTTGTTATTGTTAAATTTGTAACTAAAATTAGATAGTGCACCATCTACTATATGTCTCTATCATATCGGGACATCATCATCATCAACACAAGAAATAAATAAATAAAAGGGAAGAAATGATTAAATCCATAAGGTCAGTGAATTACAGATACAGAGACCACAAACATACACACGCACGCACGCGCACACACACTCTCACGACAAATTTGTCCATAAAGTTATCTTCAGTTCTGAGCAGAAGCTACACTGCCTCGTACCTGGAAGTGCTAGTCCAGAAATATAACGCAGTTTTTCCTCAGGTAAGTTGTCCTGAAAACATCACAAAATGCAAAGAATCAAATATAAATTTGCCCACAAAATACTTCACCTAAAAAGATCGAATGGTAACAATTCTAATCTCCTTGACCACAAATCGAATCCAGTAAAGCGGGAATTCCTAATTATATGACAAGCAATTTATTGTCTTGAGCTTACTTTACTTTGTCAATGTTGATTCGAGTATACTTCCATGCTCACTGGAAGTTTATATGAAGAAGTATATGGATACAATGCTGGAATGTGATGCAGTATCATCCAGATCTAGGACAAGGATGTTTATCCATTTCATGCAATAAAATTTAGATAGCTCCGGGCATCTCAACCATGTACTTGTGTGTGTGGTGGTGGTGGATTGTCTTGGGCGTACTTTACTTTGTCAATGTTGATTCGAGTATACTTCCATGCTCACTGGATTTTTTTATGAAGAAGTATATGGATATAAAAATATACGAATGCTGGAATGTGATGCAGTATCATCCAGATCTAGGACAAGGATGTTTATCCATTTCATGCAATAAAATTAAGATAACTCTGGGCATCTCAACCATGTACTTGTGTGTGTAGTGGTGTTTTTTTTTTTTTTTTTGGTTTTGGGGGGGGGGGTGGTTGCAGCGGGGCTATACTTCCATCCAATCAGTATGTTTGTTTTTCCTGTCCTCTTAAAAAATTTAATTAGCATCCCTTCTGAATCTGCATCATCTGCATACTGTCTGTGATGAGTGATGAGAGGAAGTTGCATAGAAATAAAAAAATATATATTGGCGCTCCAAGTTATGATGCCTTGTGCAAATATTAGCATATTTTCAGTTTGTTACATCCAAATCCAGATACCTAACATACCATATCTCAAATTAAAGTTAACTAAAACGGTTCCTTAATTTAAAAGTGAACCAGCCAAAAGATCAGTAAAACTTAACTGACCTTAACCTAATTGATGAAGTTAATACATCTGTGTCTTACTCTTTAGAAAGGAAAAGTAAACCCCTAACCATAAGCTTTAACTTGTAAATTTATTTATGGCTATGATTATAATTGTTCTTCCAGATACCAAATATTGTTCTGACTGGTAATTGCTAGTTTACTTGTATGGATTCAATTGAAAATTTGCACAATATATATTATAAAAAACTTCTAGACGAAATTATCTGTTTTAATTTATCTCATCAGAAAAGGTAAATTTTCATTTTATCTATCATATTTTTTTGCTCCACCCCTGGTCATATATCCTTAAAATGCATGAGACAGAACATTCTAACATGTTACCGAACAATTCCTTAGGATGAAGATATAACAAAATACTAATAGATGATTTAGAAATAAAGTTTGAAACAACATTTTTCATATTAGCAAATGTAAATCATGTCTTTATTGTTGCTACCAGCATTTAGCTTCTCCCCCAGAGTTCTTTAATATGATGAAGCCTAAAAAGAGGATTGCATTAAACATCCAGATAGCACTCTTAGCCTCTTTCTTGTTGTGTCCTGTACCCATCTACAGGAACATGCCATGGTGGATAAAATACTGACACTCAGGCTTCATGGATACATGGACTATATGATATCAAACAGGTAAATGGTAATAAACTTGGATGCAAACCTGTGTGATCTTTATGCTACCAATACATTGATAAACAAACTCGAAATAACTTGCATATAACGATGTCAAAAAACATCCTATATACTCCCTTTGCGCATAAAAGTTTTGCTTCCATATAGCTATTTCCACAAGGCCTAGCAGTTCAAATCATACAACCAATATACAACGTATTGCAGAAAACATTTCAGTCCAGTTGAACATGATGGCATAGAGAAACAACACTTTCCACATAACATCAAGAGATTCATTTTTTTTTCCAGCATATCAACTGGCCTTGTTACGTGGGACAGGCAGTGCGATACCTAGCCATTTGCTCCTAATGTTTCATAAACAATTTGAAAACAATAGCCTGCATATTAGATCTGCTTGTAAGTATTAGGTTTTTTACCTGAAACTTTTTTCTCAGCCTCAGGCAATTTACATATTCTTTTAGTTTCATATACCATTGGCATGCGATAATGAATTTGTTCTCTTACCGTAACCACATTGAGCAAAGCCGGTCGCTCTTCCATACTCTCTCCGAGCCCAAAACCCCCACCCAGAAACCTAGATCAAGATTGCACCGAAGAGAGTTCAGAAAGTAAATGATATTAAAGACCACAATAATGGATAAGAGAGAAACATAATTAAACTGAAGAGCTGATGGATATTAGATTAACAGTAATAGCATAATCATTATTAACATGTCTTATCAAATCTAAGTGGCTGGTGTCTCATAACTGTGCGTGATTTAGATTATACTTCATTTCTCTACTCTCAATAATAATAACACAAATAAAAAACAAATGCACACTTGGAATCCTATTGAATCTTGTTGTTGGTTTTGTTATTTTGTACAACCAAAAACACAACTCTACCATAAACACACTAACTCCAAGAAGTCTTGCTCATACATATTCGTATACAGATGATGAGGAAGCTACATCAGTCAAAGAAGCTGATTGATATCATTTTGGTGGACCAATTGAAAACTTTTAAACAGACATAATCAGGATGAAAACAGGATGCAAATTGCTATTACAATGGAGGATAAGCATGTAAAACAGCATTAAACAGGTTGTAACAATTAAATCTAGAAAACAGGAATTCCACCCTACAACATAAAAAAATTCCAAAAGAGGACTACTCAGCAACGCAATTCATATAAGAAAAATATAGGAGTTTAGAAGAATTATGAACACCTAATTTACCTGATACATTTCGCGATGCCACTTCAATAGCACAACGCTTTCTTTCATCTATGATGGATCCTCCAACAACAGATCCCAAGACAGCGGACCCACCTGCCTGATTTGCAGAAACTACTAGATGAATCAAGTAGCAAGCTGACTGAATAGCAATACAATCCATGCAGTGATAATGTGAGCATACAACTTATTTTATGAACTCCCCCCAAAAGATCATTACAAATTAAGTTGCTGTCTAAATAATGAAATCTTGTTGATTTAGATCATCGTTTGAAATCTCGGAATTATATCAACCATTTCGTTTCAGTAATATCGGCGCAATAAAAAATTGATAATAAAAAACAATTAAAAATGTTTTTAAAAATTTTAGATAACTAGTAACATTTTGAATTTTTTGGGAATAATTGATAGAATTCTTATTACATTTCGACAAAATATTAAAATACGCATTAGTTAGTGCAAAGACAAGCTATATATATTGATAAATAAAATTTAGTATTTTTTTTCTAAATAACTAATAAAAATGAACTAACTACAATCTATGTAGCACGGCCACTTCTAATATGAAACTGTATCGTGTTCGAAACGTGTCCGACACGCGTGTCCAACACGCGTATCATGTGTATTTTTAAGTATTTGCCACGTGTCCAAGTGTCATGTCCATTTCAATGTTGTCGTGTCCGTGCAACATAGATTATAATTTATATCAATAAAAATAATCTTTATGTTTTTGCTAAGTTCTAACAAACTAATTAAAATATTATTTTATTAATTTTTTTTCCTAACAAACTAATGTGCAAACAGTAAGCATCTACTTAAATAAAATAAGTAACTACAATTTTCTAACAAAGTACTAAGAAATTAGTTATTTATGATTATATTATACTAACAAATGTGTTCTGTTTGACTTTTGGATTTATGTATGCATTGGAGTTGAATGAACTCCTCTGCAGAAAATTTATCATTTCCCCCTTTCTTTTACATATTTTCTTAAGTATGAGAGCATCTAGGAGACGCTAATTTGACTTTTAGAATTATGACAAGCCCCTCTTTTGTCCATAGTTCTTCTCATTAGGAAGTTGCCATTAATTATAAGAGGGTAAATCAACAACCGATCGTAAAACTTGTCAAAATTCTTCTTGGAGCTCACTCCATAGCCAACCCCATCTAGGAAAAAAACTTAGATGATGCTGACTACATATTTATTCAAGGATAGATGAATTTTCTTACCTAGTTTGGTGAATGTTGAGCCCTAGTTTGGACCCTGGTGAATACTAAGAGCATTATTGGATCAAACTATTTGATTTGCTGCCTATAAAGAACAGCCAAAGCTGAAGTAAACAGATTGTTTGATCAACAGAGAAGAGGAACAAAGAGATGGAGGAAAATAAGAAAAAAGGAGAGGAAAAAATAATTACATAGTAAATAATAAAATAAATCTGCAAGGTGGTATACGTCAATGCACAAAAGTGAAGGGACAAATATTGTGGGTGTAATTGAGTTCATGCAAAAGAGTTAATCAGCACAAAGAAAAGAGGTCATATCATTATTATTGTAATATAGGTAAAATCTCATCATTTGACTTATCCCACAAATCCATAATCTTCTTGGAATAAGAATAAGTCAAATTTTCAATGTAAATTATGGAAAATAAAAGTTATCTTCTGGGAGTGAGAATAAGTCAAAATTTTCAATGCAAAATATGGAAAACATAAAGGTTATTTCCATAACCAATCAAATTCCTGTTCCAAGGATACAACAAAATTAAATTGTCATGAAATGATAATTCAATCTTACAAACCTTGTCCAAAGAAAGGCAATCATCAAGCCAACGGATTGTTCGATCCACAGAAATCTTATTTCTCTTCTCAGAAACCCACGCAGGGACCTCATCCGCCAAGCTAACCCACAAGTTGGGTTTTAAGGAAGAAATCATGTCCACATACGCTGAAGGTTTTACCTGATGATGTGTACTTAAAAATAGTATAAGAAAATAGAACATGATAACATTCAACATAAAAAAAAATATGAGATGTGGTGTAAATAAATATGAGAACACTACCAGCCGGCGCCCGCTTGGCGTTTCAAAGGAAGCTCCGAGTTTGTTAGTTGCTCCACTCTCAGGAAGACTTTCAATGGAATCCCTTGCAGAAGCTACAAAGATAGATTCATGCAGGCCTACCATCTGGTGCAACCCCCCAATACTAGAAATAGTCTTCAGCGATGGGCATTCAAAACTATAATAAACAACAAATTATATAGTCAAAAAACTTAAGCTGAAGGTTTATTTTCCTCAGTATAATCATATACTTGATGAAATCTCGTACTTAGGTTTCCAAATTACCGTTTTGGCCTACAATTTGTATCTTACAGATGAATGTACCGACCCAAAAGCTTCACAGTGTTCAATATACACACACCAAATCAAACCTGCGTAGATTATAGCAATTGTAAGATAGATCAGGTTTTTGTTCTTCTTTTGGTTGTGTGTGTGTGTGTGCTTGCTTTGGGGTTTTGGGTGGGGGATGTAGGGCGGAGGGGGAAATTAGGGTTTGTGGTAGGAATTTGGTGGGATTGGGGAAGAACAGTGGAATTAGGGATTGGATATGACCACGAATCGCAACTCGGGTCTCGGCTTCACCATCTAGTTCTATTAATCCATAAGATTAATTCAAACAACACAAATTTTCATTGGGAAATAAATTTAATTCAAATCATCTTCCCTTCTCACAATTTATTACATGGCTATATATAGCCTACAAAATGTGCACTACACGTGCAATTATTGATAGGATCAAATCTACTCAAATTTAATCCCAATTAATTCTTAAAACTTGACCAAATCTATTAAACCTAAATTCAAATAAAATTCTAAATCATACTAAATATGGACCATTTGATTCCCCTTCATTCTCCCTGGCTTGAAAATATTCATCCCCGATGAATTTCGTGACAGGTAGAAGGTAAGCACATCCGTGATCGAGGCACATCACAAATCCCTAATCATACCAAGGTGGTGGTCAGAAAATTAACACTAATGTGTCACGGCTGAATCAAGATGGTGGATGTCAAACCGGCTTCCGTGATCAACCTGCTGTGATCAATGGTATCTCGAATAAGACACATGCAACATCCGAGACATATCTTTCCCACTGAACATTGAATCGATTGTACTCTGCATCATAAGAAATCCAAACTCCTGTGAACCTGTCGCCTCTAGAAGGATCTGCAAAGGATCATATACATAAGGTGATCTTAGGAGTAAGAAACCCTCACAACTGGCAAAGAAGGCACTGGCTCCATGACAAACTCGGCTTCATTGTCTGGTTCGATTACTCTACGAGATTAATTCAAACAACATAAATTTTCATTGAGAAATAAATTTAATTCAAATCATCCTCCATTCTCAAAGTCCATTTCATGGCTATATATAACCTACAAAACATGCATCACACGTGCAATTATTGATAAAATCAAATATACTCAAATCTAATTCAAATTAATTCTTAAATCTTGACCAAATCTACTAAATCTAAATTCAAATAAAATTTTAAATCATACTAAATCTTGACCATTAGATTCCCCATCATTCTCCCTGCCTTGAAAATATTCATCCCGATGAATGTCGTGATAGGTAGAAGGTAAGCACATCTGAATCGAGCCACATTACGAATTCTCAATCAGATCAAGGTGGTGATCGGGGAATCAACACTAAAGCGTCACAGCTGAACCAAGGTGGTGGAGGTGGAACTGGCTTTCATGACCAACCGGTTGCGGTCGATGGTACCTCGAACAAGACACTTGCAATATGCTGAGGCAAATCTTCCGCGCTGAAGACTAGACTGATTGTACTCTGCACCATAAGAAATCCGAACTCCTGTGAGCCTATCGCCTCTAAAACGATCTGCAAAAGATCGTATAAATCAGACGATCTCAGGGTAAGAAAACTCTCACAGCTGACAAAGAAGGCACTAGATCCATGGCAAACTCCGCTGGGAGGTCTGCTGAAATCTCTATAAGAGGCTCTTCTATTTCTGGCTCAGGCTTATCAACAACTGCTAGCTCTGGCTCTGACACAGTTATAACTTCTGACTTGACATGAACTGGAGGCTCTGGATATGTGTCAATCTTTATAACCTGACTTGCTACATATCTCTCTAAGGCCTCCCGAAGCTCAGTGCAGATATCGACAAATGATCGGCTCTCAGGCTCTTGCTCAATATTATAATCTGCCTTAGATGCATAAAGAAGATGTGAAGCATACAGACTACGAAGATGATCTTATAAGACAAACTAACACTGATCATCGATCCGGCTGTCTTTCCACCACCAATAAGCATGTTCAACCAGCCTCATTTGTGCATAGTGGTACATCTGCTCAGATGTCAGGGACAAACAATTGAAGAATTCTTCACGATTATTTTCTCACTTTTCATACCCATCATGAGAATCTCAAAAATACGTGATAGCCTCATACATATTCCGTTCCACTTCCTTTTCATCACCATCAGTATATATGTATTTACCGCAAAAGTAAAAAACTTATGTAGAAAATTTAATGCATAAGGTCAAAGGTTACCCAAGAATCTCAGTGACTCGAACTGGACTCGAATAGGGCTAGAAATGTGGCCTGAAACGCTGATCTTCTACTGCAGGGAAGTACCGACACCAAATCTGGCCTTGTAGAGGTCATATCTGCTATCCAACTATTGCGAAATTTTTCTAGTGGCTTTGAGACTCAGTCAAGCATCAACGCTTCGAATAAAGCTCAAAGTGAACTCCGAACGGGCAAGAAATAGCCTCTAAAATGTGACTGTGTTGCTGCTGCGACTGACTGAGCCTGGTTCAATAGAAATGGGTTGGGTTCAATTGAACCAGGCTGGTTCAGTGGTATTGGGTTGGCTTCTAAAGTTGGGGTCAAACCTGAGTGATAACGGGTCCAACTTAACCCGATTGACTTCGGGTCGAGTTTATTTGGAACGGGTTTGAAGCCTCAACCCGCAACCCACTTTCTCCTCTTTTTTTATCATGATCGAGGCTAGGGTTTGGAAACCCACAAGTGGCAGCGGATCTGGGTGGCGACAAAGTTGTGGCGAATTCGTCAGAGGAAGAAGATGGCATCAGCGGTGGCGCTCTGATGAGGCAGCGGTGGAGTGGCATGGAGATGGCGATGCTGGCGAGGACTCGATGGTGTCCAAGGACGAGGACAAGGGCGTCGCGGTTGTCAGCGAGGGACGGCAGAGCTCCGATGAAGTAATGGTGGAATCAGAGGAGCTCCGGTGAGACAGTAGAGGAGTTGGAGGGCTCTGGCGAAGTCGACAAAGATCGGAGGAGGAGAGAAGCTCCGGGGAGATCGTGCGGTAACGACAAGGCCCTAGAGACACCAGCGAAGCTCGGCCGAGGACTGCAAAACTCCGACAAGGATTTTGCAAGGATGGTGAAGCTCAGGCAAATGTTCGGTGATGTCGGCGAGTGGTGAAGGAGGATGATGGGGTAGATTTGAACTCCGATCTGGGGCAGTGAAGAAGCCTGGAGGCCTCGGCGAAGGCGGATGCAGTGGCGAGGGAGTTCTGACACTGCTGCAGCAAGGGGTTTTGGAGGTGTTGGGTTTTGATCAGATCTAGGGATCTAATCTAGGGTGGTTGTCGCAAGTTGCAGGCGACTACAATGACGTCGACGGCTGATGAAGACGAGGTCGGGTGTGTCGATGAAGGTGAGGATCTGACCTGGATCTGGCAGTGTTGATGGCGATCTTCGATCTGGATCTCGAGAGCAGACAGATTAGAGTCTGCGAGCGCTGGACAAAGGCGGTGGAGGAGGTCGTGGATGGTGACAGCGAGGAAGGAGGCAGTCGGCGACGAACTAAAGTGATGACGGCGAGAACAGAGGGTGGGGAAGGAGGTGTGTCGTGAGGAAAAATATGATGCTACATTAACAAATTTGATTTTTTTTTTTGAATTTTGACTGAGATTTCAGTCAAATTTTGGAACAGTAATTTATTTTTGGAAGAGGCTTGGGAAATTGGGGAAGCTAGGGTTTGAGAATTTTGTGGAGGGGAACAAGAATTTAGGCTATGATACCAAATTGATGTGGGAGAATAAGATTTATGGTGGGAATTTGGAGGAATTGGGGAAGAACAGTGAAATTAGGGAATGGATATGACCACGGATCGCAATCTGAATCTCGGCTTCACCGTCTGGTTCGATTAATCCATAAGATTAATTCAACAACACAAATTTTTATTAAGTAATAAATTTAATTCAAATTATCCTCCCTTCTCAAATTCCATTACATGGTTATATATAGCCTACAAAACGTACACCACACGTGCAATTATTGATAAGATCAAATCTATTCAAATCTAATCCAAATAAACTCTTAAATCTTAACCAAATCTAAATTCGAATAAAATTGTAAATCATACTAAATCTAGATCATTTGATTCCCTATCAGGAGGGTGTTGAACAATCAAGTAATACAAATTCAAAAAATCCCCATAAACAATTCACAAGATAGAATCAAGGGGAATTATACACGAACCTAAAAACGAGTTCTCGAAGCATGCCACACAGTTGGATGGTGTCATCCAGACACCCATTACCATCACCACAACACCCAAAGATGATGAGGTGATTGGAGTAGCAACAAACAAATTGGGAGATACATAGATGCATATGGTGCTCTCAAACGACTATTAAATAAAATAATCCATCACTTCTTCTCACCCAACCATGTGATGATCTCTCTTGTCCTTCCTCCTCTTTCTAGTGTCCTTCCTTTTCTCTCTTACTTCTCGACTAGACATCCCCCACTCAACATATTCCATCTTTCAAATGATCTACTCATAGGTCTTAACAACACCTCCAACAATAATCCATCTTAGCATTAATTTATTCATTTAAAGAAAGCCCGCAATCCTCTAACCCCAATATGATACCACTTCCAACTAACCTATCCCATCCTATCCCATGTGAATAAAAACCTTATTGTTGCATTCAAAACGATGCATTTGAAGGAGGAAAATTCTCATCCGCGAACTTTTGAGAGAGAGAGAGAGAGAGAGAGAGAGAGAGAGAGAGTGTGTGTTGTGTGTGTGTGTGTGTGTGTGTGTGTGTTGCTGATTGAGTATATCATTTACCATAAAAAACATTGTAAAAATTTCTGACTTTCTATACCCATCAAGAAACTTTCTCGAGAACCTCACCAACAAAAATCAATCTAAATTTCACTATTTAGAATCAGCAATGACCTTCACATTCACACTCTGGTCACATCTTTTGAAATGAGTGCATGTCTTGGTTTCTGTTAGCATTGGCTAACAAAGACGAGGAAGAAAGGTTGTATCTGTGTGGATGAAAATGTTGTTGCTGACTATAAGTAGGGAGTTAGCGAGGATCTTGGGAAAGTTTCTCGCTGGTAGTCAGAAGAGAAAAAAACTGCCTTTTCATGGTAATGGAAATGTTAGTTAGCAAGTCATTCCCTCTTTCAGTTAACGTCTAGATGATCAATTAGACGGTAATTTCGCTCACTTTGAAATGCATTAGAAAGGCCACAAATTCTCCGTAAGATAGGAAATTTCATACAAAGTCAATGAATTTTTTGGCCAAGGATGGAGGAGATTCTTAATAATTTAAATCCAAAATGGAGTTATTGTTGCTGTTGTTAATGAGACCAATGAGTGAATCATCTAGAAGGGAGGAAGACGGCATGGAGGGTATCTACCTGAGAAGAATGGAGAGGAGGAAGGCGGGAGCTATGAAGCACGAACACTTCAAAGTGAGTGTCCTTGTCCATGTCGGGCATCCCCGGTTCAGCTTCATCCTCTTGGGTTAGTTAGGCAGGGGTCCAGTTTTAGAGTAGACAAGTAACCATGGAAGAGGCCGTCGATTGGAATGGATGATTTTACTCAAGGAAAACTCTCTCCAAAGGGAGTTTAAAATCGATGATGTTCCCTCCAATTTTACTTCTACTGTGCTATTTCTCCCATCTCTGTAATATCTAGCTTATAGAAGCTTAGCTCAGCTTTCAAAGGTGTTTCTATGCCAACATTGCCTTAATAAACAAACATGTGTTTATGCATAATCAACATGAAGACAAAACCTAAATGGAATTCTTCAATAATGTCACAGCATAAGATGCTGTGGTCAAATCGAAGACCACCACATGGCACACTGCCAATGCTGATTTGAAACACGTTTATAAGGCATTGCATTCCCATCGTTAACTTAAAATTGTCATCTTTTCAGAGCAATATGAATAAAATCTCAACTGGGTCATTATATGTCAATAACTTCTAATGGGCATTTCATCGAACAGATGGCATGCAACGAAACGCAGGAACTTACAAGTGTATGGGGCTGAGGTGAAGGAGGCGAGAGTGAGGGAGAGGGAGGCAGACGAGGTGATCGCGAGAGACGAAGTTGGGCAGGCCCTTGCGAGTTGAGATCAAAAGGGCGGGGGTCTCGAGCTCGACGCCGGCGGCCTTGTTGTACAGGACCCCCGCACGAGCTCTGCCATTGCCGCCGCAGGCCTTCGACGACGACACCACGAATCTCATCCTCCTCTTCTTCTTCCTCCTCTCGCTTAGCTTGAATCTTATGAATTCTCTGAAAACTACGTGGGCTTAAAAATAAATTAAAGTGTCAAAATTTGGTGCGCAAGCAATTTTTTCAAAACTCTTGTAAGCCTTTTATGTCAAAAGTCGAGAGGTCTCTTTGGTCAAACGGACCGTTGACCAGAGAGCCCTTTGTTCCCCGTTTTCTTAATAACAAATAATTAGTCAAATATAATGAAAAAAAGATGATGGTTCAGTGTTTTTAGTTAATAATTAATCCATCCTAAACAACGAAGAATTCTTAATTAATTAATTGACTCTAGACAAAAAAGTGTTTTTAGTGAAAATTATGAATAATTTCTAACTTTCGCTGAAATTTTATGGGTTTTCTCTTTTCAATAAGAAACTCTAGGGATATGAAATGATGCGGCTTGGTGTGAGAGGTACCTTCCAAAATTCTCTAAATTTACCAATTTTAGAAAATCTAACTAATCTATATCATGATGATGGTAACAACAATCATTAGTCAACTATAGTGAAATAATCTTAATTCATTAATCACTACTAATCAAATAGATTAATGATTGACTTCTAGTTTGAAGCGGTTAATTTCTTTTAATGAAAAACTTTAAAATTAATTAGTTAATTCTAACCAATTAAAGAAGAATCTTGATTGAATTCTAACATGGTGAGTTTTTTTTTTTCAAATGAGAAAATTAGGAAAAAGAGGTGGCATAATATAATTATAATTAAAGTTTATTCTATTTTAATTAGTTAAGAGGGAGCATCTGCAATTTATAAAAAAAAAAAAAAAAAAAAACCCAAACAGCCTCCTCCTTATTCCTGCCTCCTTCCTCTCTCCTCTCCCTTCAGCTGCCTCTCTTCCTCTAGCCGCTTCCTCCTCTCCCTCTTTCGTCGTCGCTCGATTTCTTACCGTCAAGAGCGGTATACTAGTTTAGTTTTAAATCGTAATGTACCAAAAAAAACGTATCATCGTGCTTTGAGGCGGTCTGGATCCGTTTCCAGCCATACTCACAAAAACTGTCACTAAATTTTCCGACTTTGTTCTTTAAATCCACCATCCCCGACAAACTGAAACTGCACCAAATCCCATTGCATTGCCTGATGACATCCACTACATGGCCGGCTCCTTCTATCAGGCCCCTGCGGAAGACGGCCATGCAAGTACTCTCTCCTTCGTTCGGCCGGCGAGGCTGGAATCGCTTCGTCACTCTGCCACTCGACAGTCAACAAAGACTTGTCCTTTCTTCCCCACCCCTCAAAGTTGGACAGTCTGCGATTGCCAGCACGCTGCGTTTTTTGTGAGGTTCATCATCTGAAAGAGGAAGCCGAAGTCGAACCAATCTTGTTTGCTGCTTTTGATGCTGAAGACCATTGGGAGAATGGGGCAGAAATTGTGTTGTGCAGCCGATTTATCATCTCTTGGCCAGATTAAGATATCTAGCCGCGAACACAGAGAGTTGTGGGTGTTGAAGCAGGACAAGAGCAATGTCAATGGAGTCGAAGGCGGAAGAATATTCTGTCACAACTGAAACAAAGTGTACTAAAATCAGCAGAGAAGCAAGCACACGCTAAAGAACAATGAAAACCTTGTTCTAATAATGAAAGGATTCCCAATCTTTTAGCTGGATTGACTGTCAATGAATGTAAAAACATAAGAATCACAAACAATAACAGTTGAAATAATTTGCTTACAGTATATGTACACTTTCTACACTAATCAAGTCCCCATTGTATGTCACGGTGCAGTGCACCATCACTGTGGAATCCAACCGGAGCACTTCCTATATCCAACACAAGGTAAACCATAGCCCTGTTAAAACCCAGGCATCCATGTCGCAACTGAAACTCAAAGCTAGGTGAGGCGCGTGTTTATACTTTTATTCTGGCAAGCCTCCGCGAAAGTACCCCCATTTGCTCATTCCACACTCTGACAGAAATTTCAGATAAGCAGACTCCAGCTTGCTGTACTCATCGGACATCTCCTCTGACAGGGTTGTTGAATGATCTTCCTCAGATGGGTCCTATATCAAAAGGCAGTCCAATGTATTGGTTTTAGCAGTAATTTTCCTGTTATTTATACCAAACATCTTAAAGATGATTAAAATCAGGAACCAGACGGCCAAGAAAAAATAACATGTACTCACACCTAAATCTTCACCAGAGGGAGCATCAAGGGTATCTGATTCTGTGTGGTCATTGAGAATAGTCCTCCAGCGATCTGTTCTTAATCCAAATGGAGGTGCTCGCAATTTGTTTGGTTCTTGGCGTTTTGTTTTCTTAATAGCTCTACCTTGCAGTGCCTTAATTATAAAAATGAAGCACAGTGCTATAAGGGGAACCGAAACAAGAAGACAACCGGTGGGATTGGCCTGATAAAAGTTTTTTTTTTTAAGGAAGAAAAAAGGAACTATTAGGTTACCTCAGTGCATAAACATTTTTTCCATAAGAATTATGAGGTAAATCAATTGTACTCGGGAGAGGTTAGTGATGCCACCATAAGTATAATGTTTCTCCAAATCTATTAGAAAGAACTAAATAAATGGTAAAAGGAAAATATGCTGAGACGCAAGCTTAGACAACAAAATGTCTTACAATTTGTGAACGGTAAGAGGACAGATTGGATAGAACTTTCCGAGTTTCATGTGTCCATTGAATATTTGAAACACTTTTCCATCTGTGAAGTGTCCAGTCATATAGCTTATCTGAATCCTGCATATTCATCCAAAATGTCAGGAGTATTGAAGTTCAAACCTACTCCTCTATTTGCTGTTTGAGGAGACAGAATGTAACATAGATGTAAGTGCAGCACCTCAAAAGACTAGCCAACACTCACACACACGACTAAGTTCCGACTAAGTTCGCGGCATGACTTTGATACCAATTGTAAGGACTTGGGTCACCATCCCAAAAAACTAGCCTTCTAGATAGAGTTGTCCAAATCTTTATATAGTCAAGACCATCCACATGTCTAGTCGATGTGGGACTATTTGTTCGTAATAGATGTAAGTGCAGCACCTCAAAAGACTAGCCAACACCCACACACACGACTAAGTTCCAACTAAGTTCGCGGCATGGCTTTGATATCAATTGTAAGGACTTTGGGCACTATCCCAAAAGACTAACCTTCTAGGTAGAGTTGCCCAAATCTTTATATAGTCAAGACCATCCACATGTCTAGTCGATGTGGGACTATTTGTTCGTACAAATCCTAACAACAGATACCTAGAATTTCCTTACTGGCCTGCTCACCAACTGAAAACCGAAGATATTTCCATTTGTGACATCAAGTGAAAATATGTGCTGATAAACATACTGTTGTTGACTCAGAAAGCACGAATAGCATGAGAAACTTTTGCACAGACATGATAAGACTTAAGAGCAGAAGCTTCTGTATATTAGAGCATATTACATCAAAAAAATTACAAAACCGCTCAAGATTGTCATGCATGCAATGACTTTTTTTTCCTTATTTAGTTTTAGCAGACAACAACAGAATAAAAACATACAAGGAAGACTATCAATGCCCTGCAAATAAAACCTCTGGATTTGGTTCAGTCTTTCTGGTTTGCACAAGAATTATTACCAGAAAAAGGACTACAAGCACTCTCGAATCATATTTTAAGAAAAATGTCAACAACGATGAGGAAATCTTCAAGCAAGTACAAACAAATTAATGAACTCATCACTCTTGATAAATTTATATGAGTTGATCCTAAAATCTCACCATCTGCAATTTTTCCGGACGAACGGGTATGTTTAGCCTTTCACCTTCCAGAAGAAAATCTATATCAACTATCTTACCATTTTCCGTAGCAATTTCTAGTATGGATACTCCATATTGTCTTGAAATTGATGTCAAGGTTTCTCCCCTATTAGTGAAACATTTCAATGTCAAGCTTCTTAGTAAGAAAGGGAGAATCCAGATTTATATAGAAACTAGAATGAATGTGACAATAAGGAACAAGAGTACCCTTTGACGATGTGAGCAAGAGATGAGCTGGTTGAACATTTTCCTATCGTATTCCATTGTGCTTGGAAAAGTTTCAACCGCTACAGAGAGAAGGGATCAAGTGATAAATGAAAGTCAAAGCAAGAAAAAAGGTATCTACAAAGCAACAATATCATAGAACCAAAGTGTCTACGTAAAAACGAATTCACCTTCCAAAAACAGGTACGGGTCCCCTTTCATAGGCTACATACATGTTGTAGACTTATCGTATGCATAAGATTTGCGCTTCTTCGGCACTAAATAATAATACACCAAGTGATGATTTCTCTAATTTTTCAGGTAAATTTCATCTAACAATTAAATTTCATCATATTTTGACAAATTAGTTTAGTCATATTGCTCTCATCTTAAGCAACTAAAACAGTAATTAGTATAGTTTCACTAGAGAAACTATGTAATATTACTCTCGACTTTTAAAAATCACATTTTCATTTCATTTTGGCCCTTAAAATGCTTTTAAGGCTTATTAGGATTGAATGTTTGACTGTTTATTAAAGTACTAATTAATAGGTTCTAATCACATTAATTTGTATAGTTCCACTAGAGAAACTATGGAAGACTACTTTTAGCTCTTAAAAACTACATTTTCACTCCATTTTGGTCCTTAAAAGACTTATTTAAGGTTTAATCGGGAGCTGAAAGTTTGACTTTTGGTCAAATTTTTAATTGATTGGTTCTAATCACATTAATTAGTATAATTCCGCTAGAGAAACTATGTAATACTACTCCTGACTCTTGAAAACTATCTTTTCACTCTGTTTTAGCCCTTAAAAAGCTTATTTAAGACTAGTTAAAACTTAATCGGGGCCTTAAAGTTTAACTTTTAGTCAAATTTCTAATTAATTAGTTCATATCACATTAATTAATATGGTTCCACTACAGAAACTATGTAATACTACTCTCAGCTTTTGAAAACTATCGTTTCACTCTATTTTTGGCGATTAAAAACTTTAGTTAAGGCTAGTTAAGGCTTAATCAGGGTAGAAAACTTTGACTTTGATTAAAATTCTAATTAATTGATTCTAATCATATTAATTAGTATGATTTCTTAAGAAAAACTACGTAATATTATTACCGACTCTTGAAAATCACCTTTTCACTATGTTTTTACCCTTAAAAGGCTCAGTTGAGGCATAATCAGGGGTGAAAACTTTGACTTTTGGTCTTAGTTCTAATCACATTTATTAGTATGATTCCACTAAAGAAACTATGTAATACAACTCCTGCCTCTTGAAAATCACTTCTTTTAGTTAAAACTCTAATTAATTGGTTCTAATTATATTACTTAGTATGGTTTTACTAAAAAACTATGTAATACTACTCCCGTCTTTTAAAAATTATTTTTTCACTCTATTTTGGCTCTTAAAAGGTTTAGTTAAGATTAGTTGAGGTTTAATCGGGGGCATAAACTTTTTCACTCTTGGTCAAAGTTCACATTAAATAGTATGGTTTCACTAGAGAAACTTTTTAAAACAATAAAAACAACCTAAAATCATCCAGCTCCCATGAC
Source organism: Agave tequilana (assembly GCA_038442645.1). Taxonomy (NCBI): domain Eukaryota; kingdom Viridiplantae; phylum Streptophyta; class Magnoliopsida; order Asparagales; family Asparagaceae; genus Agave; species Agave tequilana. The sequence continues at coordinate 28,485 of JAVJIF010015762.1, forward strand.
CCACAAGCCAACATAACCCTACATCAAAAGAGAGGTTAATATGTTACTGTTAGTCTGTTCAAAAACGAATTTTGAAGGGTTTCAGAGGATATTAAGAGAAATTAAGTCATGGGTCTGTAGCTTTTACAGTTGAAGTGGTCATATTTTATTAGTTGAGGAGACAAGGGGCCAAAAGGTCGAGGCTTTTGTGTTGGATTCCATGGCCATTATCAATTTGAGCTAAAAAAGATGAGATTATTAGAGAAATCTAGGATCTTACAACTGCAGTGTGTATGAGATACTTCTTCAGGGACCTCTTCTTCTCCTTCCAAGCATCCAGGGTGAAATTTCTGAAGCAATAACAAATAAATTTGTGTGTGAGAGAGAGAGAGAGGGGGGGAGAGAGAGAGAGAGAGTGTGTCAAACCTGTGCTGGGCGTTGACAAGCCTTGCTTCCATTGAAGCACAAGACGAAGCACAAGACATGAGAGAGATGGGAAGAAGGGTGCAAAAAGAATTTGGGGGTAAACCGAAACGGAGCTGACTTCAACAGTAAAGTGGCATTTGTATGTTTTTGGGATTAAATTATGAGTATCCACGGGCTAAAACATAATAAACAATGTTTGAGGGCTAACCTGAAATATGAGTTTGGACCCGGTAAATATGCTACAGTTTGTTTCTAGGGACTAAGTGGAAATTATTAAATGTTAGGCGTGAATATGCTAAATTTGAAAAGGAATTACAAAATTCAGAATTGTTTTAGGAGGAAATCTGGAAAAAAGTTAATAAATAGAAAGGGTCAAGTGGAAATTATTAAATGACAGGTGTGGATAGGCTAAAAGATAAAAAGGTTGAAACGCAAAATACAAATTTTTAGAAGGAAATTAGAAAAAGTCAAATAAATAAATAATTGGAAATTGTTAAATGTCAGCGTGAATATGCTAAAAGTCGAAAAAGGTTCAAATGCAGATTTCAAATCATTTTGGAGGAAATATGAAAAAAGTCAAAAAAATGGATGAATTGCAAAATACAATTTTTTGGAGGATAATTGAAAAGGTCAAATAAATAAAAATGTATATTGTTAAAATGTTAGGCGTGAATATGTATTGAAAAAAGTGGGAAAATGTTGAACCAAAAAATACATAATTTATAGGATGAAATTTGAAAAAGTAGAACAAATAAAAAATGGAAAGCAGATTTCAAATCATTTTGGAGGAAATATGAAAAAAGTCAAAAAAATGGATGAATTGCAAAATACAATTTTGTGGAGGATAATTGAAAAGGTCAAATAAATAAAAAATGTAAATTGTTAAAATGTTAGGCGTGAATATGTATTGAAAAAAGTGAGAAAATGTTGAACCAAAAAATACATAATTTATAGGATGAAATTTGAAAAAGTAGAATAAATAGAAAATGGAAATTGTTAAATGTCGGAGTGAATATGCTAAAAGTTGAATAAGTTTCAAATGCAAAATTCAAATTTTTTAGGCTGAAATTTTTCGATTTAAAAAAGTCAAATAAATGAAAATGAAAATTGTTTAATGTCAGGCGTGAATATGCTAGAGGTCAAAAAAGTTGAAATACAATTTTTAAATTACTTAGGAGGAATATGAAAAATGTCACAAAAAAAGGTTCAAACGCGAATGTCAAATTATTTACGAGGAATTTGAAAAAAGCGAAAAGATTTGATAATGGATTAATAAATAAAAAAAGTGGGTGAAAAAGTCAAATTTCAAATTGTTTAGGATGAATATGAAAATATGTCAAAAAAGGGTTCAAACGTAAATGTTAAATTGTTTAGGAGAAAATTGTAAAAATGGTCCCGGCGGGGCTCGAACCCGCGACCTTCGGCTCATAAGACCAACGCTCTAACCAACTGAGCTACGGACCGCTGATAATGATTGATTGACTTTTTTTTTTGTAAACTTTAGAGGATATTGAAGCTCATATCCTATTGAGTTGTGCTGACAGAATCAATTTGTTTAGCAAGAATCAAGGTTGAAAATTTTACGGTCAAGTCAGTGTTTTCTTCAAAACGTATTTGTTTGCAAGTCTCGAAAAAGCATCATAATGACGCGAGGCCCCACCTTCTTTTCTCACTGTGATTTCCGAGACGAGCGAAAATGAGTTGAATACGTTTGACACAGGCCCCACGCGTGAAAAAGCCCCAGCGATAACGAATTCCCATTTTTAGGATTTTTACCAAGCACACTTTAAGCGTAGGTCCCCTTCACTCATATAGGTCCAATAACAGTCCGGACTCGAGCAATAGAAATGAGAACTACTTTTAACCTTTTGTGTTCATCGTGATTTAGAATAATTGATAACATACATTATTTGAACCAAAAAAAAAAAAGATTATCTGTTGATATGGGGTATATGAATGAGGTTTTCAAATTAAATATCATGATTACAACCAAGAGAGGTTAACATATTCTGGCCCTAGAATTAAAAGAAAATAAAAACAAGCACCTCGGGGATAATATAACAGTACATGCTCTCAATGCAGGATACAAGAAAATTTGAATCAGAAGTTTCGACACAAAAGCCAAGAATATTTTTTGCAATTCACCCTGCAGCTCATCAACTTTGTATGCAAACAGTAGAGAAAGCTAGCAGGTTCACCACAATATATGATATATCTCATAACTGAAGCCTGAAGCATGTAAAATACTTCTCTTTCTTTCTGGGCAAAATCCAGACTTCCTCCATCTACAATTCTAAGGTAACAACACCACAACAGAAAATAAGAACAAGCACATTTGAGTTCCAATACAACACACAACATTACAAAGAATTTAACTCTCCAGGCAGGAACCTGATCTCAAAGGTGATGATGCACAACAAATCACAAAGTCTCAGAAGCTTAGCCCCTCCCAAGAAGTTCTACATCTCAAAGGAGCTACAAGGGTAGAGAATCACCGCTTCATGTTGAGCAACATTGCTTCTTTGTAGGGGCCTCTGCAGCTGACACTGAAATCGTCTTCCCTTCCTTGATGCCGCCAGCAGCAGGTCCTGACCCGGCCTCGTCTGCAGAAGCTAGGCTCTTCTTGCTGATGATTCGATATATCTCTCCAAGAATCATCTGGAAGCCTTCTCCACATTTATGGCTTCAAGGGCAGAGGTCTCGATGAAGGACAGCCCCTCCTTCTCAGCAAAGCTCTGAGCATCTTCTGAGGCCACCGCACGGAGGTGCTTGAGGTCAGTTTTGTTGCCAATGAGCATGATGACTATGTTAGAGTCAGCGTGATCTCGCAGCTCCTTTAGCCAACGGCTCACATTCTCGAAGGTGGTGGGCTTGGTGACATCATAAACAAGTAGCGCTCCGAGGGCTCCACGGTAGTACGCACTGGTTATCGCCCGGTATCGCTCTTGTCCTGCTGTGTCCCATATCTGGGCTTTTATTGTCCTTCCTTCCACCTAAAAGTATACAAACAAAAAGTAATACACATAAATAAATCACTTGAGACATGTTAAGGCAACTCGACATACATACAAAATTAAAAGGTATTCACAAATTAAAATTAACTTATTACTGATTCAAGACATACAAACCCAGGGAACATAGTACCCGGTGGTGGAGGTTGGCTGGCAGCGGCTATAGTTCAATTCTCTATTATAAGCTCACCCCTTGCACTGTGAGCTTCATTGCTTAAGGGTAACTATTACTGTTTGGGAACAGCATAGATCATAGAGCCAAACAATGGCCTTATTTATCAAATACTTAAACTTGGACTAGTACCGATTTATCAAATGTGGTCCTTGTACTTTTGTTTGGTGTATGACCAACCTAATTGGACTTGTTAATAGCCCACAACCAGATTTTGGGATACTCTTCTATTCAGTTTGCATAATGCCTTGGAAGCATGAATTTGCTGATTCCCAAAAATAAAGGTTATAACCTTGTACGGTTATATTGTTTCCAACTGGCACTGAAGTTAGTTGAAAAAAGAACAAGCAATTCAGGAATATAATATGACCCCTTACTCATTTACTAAACTAGACTTCTGATCAAGCTAACAGATTACAACACAAGCAAAGACCCTTTTTCCTGTCAAAAAGACAGAACAAAAAGATCATCTTCCGACAAACACTTCCTCGATCCTCTTGCTACAATTTCATACAAAGCAAAAAAATGAATGCAACATGTGACAGGTTTTTCTGCTTATTTCAGCAAACACAGAAAGTAACAGCCGGTTTCATAACTACATAAGCAATAATTTGAGATAAGAACTAGAAATTTCTGGATGATGCTTCCAGCTTTTCAAAGACCTTTTGCACAATGCTTTGTAACAATATGAAAAATATAAGCTATGGTCAAGCCACTTTTCACTAAATCCTCCAGGTAAGATAATCTCAAAGCAAAGTATGGCCTTGGAAATAATTGATTACTTCAACCTTTTGGTATCGAGTTAAACAGGAAAGCAACAAATATTCATTAAGTGGATGGTGCCAACACCGTTCGTAGTTCATGTTGAACCATCTGTGGTCTAACATATCACAGTATCACACTAAGGCTTTGTGATCACCTATTGAACTCACACCACATGTCCCAGTAAAAAGCAAATGCAACATGAACTTTCCTTTTCCTTACTTCCCTTGCGTAACTGTATTAAATAAGAAGACCAAATGGAAATTCTGAAATCTCATGCCAACAATATCAGCTGTGCTAAACTCAGTTCCATTCTCATGTTAACTTGTCCATTGAGATTTAAAGGAAATCCTACCATAAACAGAAACAGGAAGACTTTATTGGTCGTTTATAATCACATGCATGGATTGAGAGTAACGAGTGATGTGATGGGACAAATTATTGCTAGAAAGTAGCATCCAGTAAGTTGGCTAATTTTGAAGCTTCAGCCTGTCATACACAATCATGTTCTGTCCAATATGAACATTTGATATAAAAGGAGAAATAAAAACTTAGGACAAGCCTCTTGGGAGCATAAACGATCAGTGATAATAAAGGCTGGAACTAAAGGGAGAGGCAGGAATAAAGGATTTCATAGATTTTGTGGATCTCAGAACAAGCCTCTATAAGGTAGAGAAATAAAAACTATGATGGATACAGGTTACAACATTGTGTCACCGAGACAGCTTTCAGCCCCAAATCATTGCAAGATTCACAAAGTTACATCTAGCGCTCTGAAAGTATTTCACCCCTTAATGTGCTCTCATGAAGCAAAATAAATCATATGCCTTTGATATAAACAAAGAGTCCACCCTTAAAGCATTAAACCATCCTATAAATAAAGAATCCTCCCTTAAAGCATAAAACCATCTTATAATAAGTGCACAAGCTTAAAGGTTCAAAGCAAACCTATTGGTAATGGACCACTCCCATATTGGAATCCTAATCTACTTACAAATAATCTATAACCTTGCTCTTCCCTAATACATCTTTCAATAATGGCAATATAATTAGCTACCATCCAAATTCGTGTCAAATCTCATCATCTAACCTATTCATCAAGCATCAATCATAGTCTAGGGAAATTCGGAGGGTGGTTGTTACGTCTATAGCCAATTGTAAAAACTCCATCAATACTCTTGTGAAGTTTTCTCACTTTTGAGTAATGCCCTACAGTTGATCCAGTTTTGATGGGAAAAGACTTGGTTATTGAAAATTATGGTGATGATGACCTACCAGGCACGCCATTAGCACATAAACTGCCTAACGAGTTTCAATACACTGTTAGAAGCTTTTTGGAGATCAATTGTACATATGCATTACCTCCTACAATCCTATCTGATCTGAAATTATTCACCTGTCTCTATCTTAAAATCAACAAATTGGACTATTGTGAAACTGATGGTCAATTTTACTCTCCACGAAGTTGACGTGCATAGCCATTTCCTCTAAATATTTTTCTCTCAAAGATTTAACAAATAATAATTAAATACCTGTGACATATGATCTAACCAGCTGTTCCTGCCTGATGTTCCCATTAATAACTTTAGTATGAGTAAAAGGGATACACAAAGAGGATTAAGATGCTTGAAAGCTATAGAAGAAAGTAAGCCAAAAGCAGTTGTTATGCTTGCATTATATAACCTTCAGCCTCATATGACTAGCTCATAAACCATACTTTATAGAATCATCAAAATCGTTAGATATAATAGATATTATATCTAACAAAAACTTCATGCTAAATATCCAAAATTGTATGGGTTTGCATAACTAAATCTTATTGCCAAATAGTACTTTATTTACTTGACATCCTCTATTTATCATTTACCTTGGCATTCATGACTCTATAGTGAATGCATCAATCATAATACTTAAACTGTGGTACTTATTCAATGAGGTATTGACATCAGAAACTCAATATCTTAACTTTATCATTAATGATTCCATTACATCAATGTTAATATTTAAATATTTTGTTCTTGCAACTCTATGTGGGTGGACTATGTTTTATTACTATCTGAAGTTATACACATCTTTATATAGGTTTTAAAGAAGTTTCCATTTAAACTCATGATCAAGATATCCTAAGATAGCTGCTAAATGTCCCACCCTCCTTTCTCTTCTTCTGCATAATAGAAAAGGATCTTCACTCTCTTTTATATTTTAGGTTTATTCTATATTTTCAGTAGTGTTTTCTCTTTAATTATCTTAAAAAACATGCAAAGCTGAACTTGAACTGCAAGATTGCAAAATTCCACGCCATTCCATTTTTGGGTTTGAGTCAATCCATATCCAAACTTCCAGCCTTCGCAAGATTGCAAAATTCCACGCCATTCCATTTTTGGGTTTGAGTCAATCCATATCCAAACTTCCAGCCTTCTTGATTTTATCCTTTACTTTTTTATCATTTATCTTTTTGTTAATACTTGATTTCCAATTTTTGTTCTTTTTTAAATTATTTTGGCAAAAACAAATAAATATTTAACTTAATCTACTTGTTTAAAAAACAAAAAAACAAAATGATTCCATATTTTGGGTTTAGATCAATCCATACACAAACTTTACTTACTCCTTGGTTACATTGTTATCTAAACAGCTAAAATTTAGGCTTAAATAAGTAATGTACATAAAACCAGCCACAGACCAGAAGGGAAACTTGTTAAAGTCACAGGGCTTAGAAACAAATTCACTAAGGCAGCTTCCATTTTCAGAGGCTTGCCAAAAGTTCAAGGGGAAAAAATGTTGACAAATTTCACTGCCCTATACCCATGGAAGCCATTTGTGGCCTTAGAAGATCTTCAAATAAAAAAGGTTAGAAGGATATTGGAAGTTTGAAACCTTCTTATTTCAATTTAATAAATTTCAGATAGAAACTGCATGAGCTTTTTCTTTACAAGAACGGTTACTAATTTTGTCTACTCAACAATTGTATGAGTTTCCCTTTGACTGGGTAACTTGCCAGTGATACTTTTAATTGATTATTATATGCTAACGTGTGTTCGCAATCATCTGAACTTGGAAGAGCCTAAATGAATGCACCCTCCCCCACACCAACTTCCTTCCTTCACAATATTCTTTCCCAGTTAAAACCAATCTAGAGCTGGATAAATAGTGTTAATCAAGGATGACATTGATTTCCCACTCTCCATTGCAGTGCACTTCTTTCTTCTCACTGTTTTCAGCACCTACATTTGAAACTACCATCATTCAGAACTTCAGATTTGTTGAATTGGAACTTGTTGACTAACTCCATTAATCATCTGATATTCTATTAAGCACTTTTTTTAAGTTTACTAGGATGCTCCGAATTTCAATTTTTAGCTTGTGAAGTGTTGGACATTCAGATAGTCAGGAACAACTAATGGGACACCAACTAACACAAGAAGAGACTTTCACCACTCCATAGAAATTTTGGCACTTTAATTGAAGATGTCTAGATTTTATTTATTAACAGGCTGAAGCAGTCCAGATGATGGATCCAAAACCTCAGATATTTCCAATCATGTCAGAGTATATTGCCTAGCTCCACATTACTTAAGCTCTATTTTCCCCTCCCCTTGAAGTACCAACCCTGCGATTGGAAGATCAGCTAGAATCGTGAATAAAGTCCCCCTTTAGGGGAATTATTTTCTCCCTTTATAGAGTTTTTTTTCCTTAACAGGAGCTCTTTTGCCCCAAAACGAGGCCTTCTTTCAACTTTCCTTAGGGCCCCGTCCCCTTTTTAATCTTACTCCTCCCTTATATGTAAGCCTATTGGTCTTTCTATTAAAAAAGAAAAAAGAAAAGAAAAGAAAGAAAGAGAAAGAGTACCAATCCATGACTTAGCAATTGCATCTCTAAGAATACATACAACTAATAGTTATTGACTTTTCTCACTTTTCTAACAATAGATTTCATATCTGGGGCTTCCCAAATTTGAGCATGATTTTAATTTTTCAGCAAAAGGCCCAAAACCAATGCATCCAAGCCTTTTCATGTTCGTTTTAGAGGGTATGTTTGAAACTTTACCAAAATAAAATTTGACCGCTACCTAAAATACAAGTAAAGATAAGCTTAAATCATATGTCAAAATGTAAAAAATAATAAATAAAAAATCTAAGTATCTAGCATGAGGTCAAGATTTGTGTGTACGCACGCATCAGCGTGTCTGTGTTGATCGGTCACTGATATTGCATATTTATCGTCACATTCTATATTTATTTTATAATAAACTCTGCTTTTTAATCTTAGTTTTCTCTAAATGATGTGCAGGCCTTTACTAATGGAGATAGAAAAGAAATGAGCCCAAAAACACACTTAAATTCTAATTTAATTGAGTTTAAATCAAAATCTAGGATTGAGACAGAAGATTTAAGGAAATAAGTGCACATCAGAGCAAATCAGAGAAGATAACACCGAATGAAAACTGGTTAAATTCGAATTTCTACAGATCCATTTGATTAGTTGAAGAACCAACGAAGTTAACATCAAATTCACATCCCAAACTGAAAATCTATTTGGAGATAAAGACGTATAGAAGATCAAAGGACCACCGCCTCCCGGATCTGGCCGGATCTGGCCCAATGGCTAGATCATGGCTGCGGAAATGAGGCCAAAGCCGCGTTTTCGCAGCTGGAAAGATTCAGTTGGGGAAGCGTTTGCTCCCATACACTCTCCCTTATCTAATTTCTCCTATAAATACTTACATTTTTGAAGGCAGAATACCACTCCAGCAGAGAGTTTAGATTAAATTTTTCATTCTAGATTTAACTTAGATTTTTATTTTTCTTTATGTAATTTTCTGTTCTTATGCGAACTTATATTAGAAAAAGAGATTCATGAGAGAAGAAGATGAAGAATTGTATTGAGAATGACACCAATGTAATCATTTTTCCTTTCTTTCATTCTTTTTTAATCAAATCAAAAGTTTACCTTTTTTATTCTTCTTCTTGTTCTTTTTTGTTTAATTACTATCCGTATGAGTCTTATAGCATCGGAAGAGCCTTGCCATTGCGAGTGCCACCGATAGCACATGACGATAAATTTCTCCTTAAAAGTTTGTATCATTTCATGTTTGCTCCCGGTAGTCTTGATGATGTAATGTGAACAGAGACTAAATTCGATCTTATGGGTTACGTGTTAATCGCCTCCACTTCAAGATCAACGCGTTACTGAAGATCAAAGTAAGTAACCGGCCAACAAGAGGCAAGTATTCTTAAGTTTTCTTTTCTTTATTTCTTATTTTAGAAATACACTTTCCTTACTCTTTTCATTTCTCTTTTTAACTTAGTTCTTTCTTTTAACTTAGTTTTTCCTTTCTTTTGAAAACACCAACACTTTCATTTTCTTCTATCATCTTCTTCTTCTTCTAACTAAATCTTAACACTTTTCTTTACTTTCTTAAAAACTAAGAAGAAACTATTTAACCGGTTTTTAGTAACTTAGAAAGACTTACTTAATGTTTCTATTGCAATCCCTCCTTATGGATTACGACCCGCATAGCCACTTGCTATAGCGGTAGCATTAAGCAGCCTAGCACTTTCAATTTCTCATTTCTAAAGTTTACATTTACTGTGAACTGAATCATGCGTGCCCGAGCTTGTGCTTGCACGCAAGAGCTTGCGCTCGCGCGCGCGCGCGTGAGAGAGAGAGAGAGAGAGAGAGAGAGAGAGAGAGAGAGAGAGAGCTTGCACATAGGCCTTAATACACAACTTGTGTTGCCAGTGCATCGCTTCTAGCAATTTGGCCCTTTTCACTCCCTCAAATGATTATGCCACAATATTAGGCTTCAACTTGATTAGCAGACTAGCAGTTAATAGTTTACATTTGGTTTTGTTCAATCAATGGTTGAACTAAATTATTTACTTGGGATAGAATTCTGATCCAACTAATCCAAGCGGAAACCTGGAAGAGAGAAAGATGGGGAAGCATACACAACATATAGACAAATGTGATTGTAGGCGCACACTTATTAGTTCATTGTCATATGACCTTATGGCCTATGGTGCAAGAGGACATGATTGAGTAAGATAGTGGTGATAGGACCAAGAGAGGAGATGACAACAGGGATTAAGTTTATGACAATGTACCTCACATTTTATTTCAATTATTGATCACCACGATCATGCAGTCCTTTTACGAATCAAAATGGGGTTTTGCTATAGCATGCACTTCAACCTAATGTCAATATGCCAATAATTTGGCGACGAAATTCTTATCCAAGAAAACAATGGGAACTCAAATTCTACTAGTTTGTATATTTTTGATAAATACCGACTACTGAGACAGAAACTCTTGGATAAGGGACCAAGATCGAATTTCTAGGCTCATCAGTCATCATGTTCAAGAAAACCCACTCATAATCACAATTCAACGTCCAAGCCCAAAATTTAAACAAATATTTACCTTATTTACATATTAAGGCTAATTCTCATCGCATATGTTACTGAATTTCTATCATAACAGGCTGAATATTGCAACAAAATCAAATTACTAACCACTTAACAAATCTAATCACCAAAAGTCAAGATCCAATAGAATCTAAACTGATCCAGATCCAACGATAACAACCACAGACACAGAAACAAAAGATCCGAGATCCGAAGATCCCGCTGAATCGGGCACCTACCTACTAAATTTCAGACAAAGAGAGAGAAAATCAAAAAACCTGAAGCGTGCGTGTAGCGAATTCGACGCCAATTGTGGACTTGGACTCCAGGCAGAACTCGTTGCGGGTGAATCGGGAGAGGAGGTTGGACTTGCCGACGCCCGAATCGCCAATCAGCACCACCTTGAACAGATAATCGTACTCATCCTCCGCTCTCCTCGCCGCCATCCTCGCCGATTCCGGTTCTCTCCGATGATCTCTTGAGATCGAGACCGGTGCAGATCTTTGCCCCTTCTTCTTTTTGTTTGTTTCTAGTGTTTATAGCGTTCGAACTTCGCTGCTCTCTTTATCTTATCTTACAAGTGACGGTGATTTTAGAGTAATATTTTAAAGAAAACTCTTTCTAAATTTATTTAGTATAGCGTTGTTGTGAGCGAGAAATCGATGGATGGATTAGGAGGAAGATGAAGAGAGTGAAGAAGAAGAAAGGAAAAATAAAGAGAGAGGAGCTAAGAGAGGAAAAAGGTGAGAATAGATGTTGCTCTCTTATGGATGAAGACGGAGGGACATACAAAGTTTCTATAACGATTCATGGGAGAAACCTTCTTTCAACCTGTTTTGATTAAAAAAAAGACCTCAAATTAAAACTAGTATAATGCCCATGTCGGCAGGAAACCGACCGGAAGGAAGGGAAGGAAGGAGGAGGAAGAAGGAGCGGAGTTGAAAGAGAAAGAAGAAGACGGACAAAGTTTCTATATGTGTTCTCCCTTTGGTAGGTTTTGATTATTAATTAATAAATTCTCTCATATTTACTCCTCAAATCTTTCATAATTTCAAAAATACTCTCTAAGTCTTCATAATATCAAAATTACTCCCCATATTCTTTCGAAAATTCAAAATTACTCTCCAAATCTACATAATATCATATTTACTCTCCAAATTCTTTCATATTTACAAATCCCACAATTTCTTTATAAAATATGAAATTTCAAAAATAACCTCACCCTCATATTTACCTCCATCTTCTCCTCCACAACTCCTTTGCCTCCACAACTCCTCCTCCACTGTAACACCCCCTTCCCGGTATACGTACTTAGTTACGTATTTAGATCATATATTTTGATTTACTTCCTATATTTGTTTTTATTTTATGTATATTTATGAAACTATTTTGCATTGGATCCGGATCGTGAACTCGGAGTCAGCCCTAGTGTCGGGGACCCGATCTTAATATATTACTCGATTTAGTCTTTCTGCTAATCAGATTTTGTCGATTTCAGTTTTAAATATCATTTTCTAATATTTTAGATTTTCTATGATTTTTTGAAATTTTTCTGAATTAAATTGCAAAGTCTACAAAATCGGTACCAACCGGTATCCCGGAATTTTAATTTACAATTGGAGTTGAATTTTTAATTTCTGATTTCATATTATTTCTTAAAATCATATTTTTCTACATTAACGTATTTTTGGAAAAATTTCTAAATTTATCAAAACTCGGTTGGATTTGATGTCGGCTAGTATCGCTGGTTGATTACATGAAACGAGATTTTATTTCTGAAAACCGACTTCATATTATTCCTCAGGGTGATGTTTTCTACCTCTGGGTATTTTTTAGAATTTTTCTAGAATAGTCAATATCTTTAGATATTGTTATAATATTATTATTTTTTGAAATCTCTTCATTTCTTTCTTTCTTTCTTTTTCCTTTCTTACCCCCCACGTCCACCTGCCGACCCCCTCCGCTCCATTAAATACCCCTTCCCTCCATCACTCCCTTTCAATCTTTCTCTTTCCTTTTTCCTTTTATTTTTCTTTTTCTTTTTCTTTTCTCTTTCTCCCCCTCTCTCCTCTCCCCCTTTTCCTCTTCTTCATGGAGAACGCCACCACCATCGCCACCTTGGTGTAAATCACCTAGAGGGGGGGTGAATAGGTGATGAGCTAATCTAAAGGTCAATAATGTGGAATTAATACTTATTTAATGCAAATTAAACTTCTTAAACTAAACACCGCGTATAATATAAGAGTGTAGCCGGATTCCCTGTGAATGGCTCTGGACTAACTCCTCAAGATTCCTCTAAATAAGAGTTGAGGTGCCGCGTTGGCTCTCTTGGTTGAATACAAGTGTTAGCAAACAATTCCCAAGCATATAACAATTAAGCACACAATATATCAAGCATAGAAGGATGAAAGCAATACAAGCATGCAAGATATATAAACAAGTAAGAGATAGAGAGAGAGAGAGCAATCGCAAACACGAGATATTTGTATCGAGGTTCGAGCACACTTGCTCTATGTCCCCGCCTTCTATAAACCGATCCCACCGGATTACTCGGTGCCGCAACACCTACAAGATGAGTTCACACTTGAACTCCTTGGACTCTCTAGTCCTGAACACACCGCAAGCCCACAAGCTCGCTGAGGCCGCACCTCAAACAAAGAGTTCACACACGAACTCGAAACACCGCGAACTCACAAGTCCGCCTCCTCAAAGAACAAGATGAAGCCTTTGGTGATCACAACACTTTGATCACCTAAAAACAATCTTATAATAACACTCCTATAGGATGAATATGTCAATGGATAGCTTAAGTGTTGTGTGAGAAAACAAGGATGAAATTTGTGGTGAAAAACTCAAAGAAATCACTTTGAAAACTCTTGATAAACTCTCCTTTTAATTGAAAATATTTGCTCTCAAATAAGTGGAGAAAAACACCTAATAGGTTTGAAAAAACTGGCTCAAAACCCACTTGAAAATCTTTGATAAAACAGTCCCAAAAGCCCTCCTTTTATAGGGCTAGAAAAACTAGCCGTTGGGGCATTTTTTCAGCCCTGACGGCTGACGGTCGACCGGCCCGGTCGACCGCTAACGGTCAGAATTCTGACCGTTGGAGCCTCAGTCGACTGCCCCGGTCGACCGTTGCCTGGAATAGAGAGCAGAGCTCTCTGCCGGTCGACCGGGTATTCCAGAGAGCAGAGCTCTCTGGCGGTCGACCGGGTTGGTCGACCGGCCCTCCAGCAGACTTTGCGTGCACATTCTGTGCACGTCGGTCGACCGTCCCGGTCGACCGGCAGAAGCCAGAAAACAACTTTTAGGGATTGAAAAACTTGGCATTTTGACTTTGATAAAATCCCATAAAATCTCTAAAATTCTACAAAAAATAGTTTCAGTATTATACTTTGATATACAAACATGTTTGAGTAAAATCAAGACATGTTACAAACAATTTGAACTATTTTTGTAACTTAGAAATTTTGGCTAAAAACAAAACTGTATTTTTCCAATTTGGTTTTTCCAAAACTTATCCAAATACAAAAATAAGATATTTTAAACACTTTGATAGCATAGGGTGTATGGATATGATCCACTACACATACATGGTGAAATATCTATGTTTTTGACAATAAGCACTAAACATGATTTTGGTTAAAGACATGTATACTTTGAATTCCAAAAATCAAAAGGTATTTTTCAAAAAAGAAAAAAACTCTTTTGTATTTTTCCAAAGTAAAAATTCTTTTATGAAAACTCATCTAAATCAAGAGTATGTGTGCATATGGTAACTTGAGCAATCCACCAACTATTCTATCCTTTACATTTTAACTAAAAACTAAATCTTATAAAAACAAACCTAGACTCAAGTCTTGATCTTGAAGGTGTTCACTTGAAGTCTTCTCATCTTTCTTGACTTGGTCCAAACTTGATCCAAAGAGGTAGACTCCTCTTGAGTAATTGTTATGGTCTTGATGCATGGGCTCTTGAATCAAACCGTACTAGCTCCAAAACTTGACTTTAAATCTTTTATTAAAGCTAAACACCAACTAAGATCTTGATCACAAATCTGAGACTAAATAAACACAAAATCATTAGTACTATAACTACATGAGTTGATCATCATAAAAAATAGAGTGATGGGCCTTTAGGCTAACAATCTTCCCCTTTTTGAAGATGACAAAACTCATGGAGTTATATATGCATGGATTAAAGTAAAGCTTCAAAGAAGTTCCCCTTAACTCATGCATAACAATAAACAAGTAACTATGCAATGAAAGCTCATAAACTTGTATGCAAATATAAAGAGATAAACATGCATAAACAGGCATGAAACACATCAAATTCTTTTCTCCTTTTTGCAAAACAAAACAATATGCATAAGCAAGAAATCCTTCTTCCCCTTTATGTATAAAGAAAGCATGCATATATACTAAAATACTTCTCCTCCTTTTTGTCAATCATCAAAAAGGGGTTAAAGTAAACACAAAACAATGTTTTCCCCCACAAGGAGGTGAACTCAAATCAATCAATAAAGAGATATATACGATATACATTCATGAAGAGGAAGACGCTAAGTTAGCTTCCCTACATACATGCATTACATGAAGAAGGGATGACAAGTCCTAATTCATATAACACATAATATGCAATGCATAAGAAGAGATGTGAAGCTCCCCCTACACACGTGTACCGCATAAAGAAGAGTTATCAAGCTCCTCAATATAAGATACACTCTACATGAATCTATATGTAGAAGAGATGTTAAACTCCCCTTGCATATAGGCAATACACATCAAAACATTTTTAATATTTCTTATTAAAACAAATTTTGAATTTTCTCAACAAATTTTGAGATATCTTAGTAAATCAAATTTTAAGATATCAATTATAAATAATCATTACAAACTTTGAATTTTAATTGTAATTGAAACATTTTATCAATTGAAATTTTGATACCAATGAAAGAATGTATTTTATATTTTGATATCAATGTAATTTTCATGGATGCCAATTGAAATAAAGATACCAATTGAAACATATTGTACATTTTGATATCAATAAAAATACTAATTGTAAAAAAAATACCAATTGAAGATAATGCATAAGCTTAAAAAAATATTAATTGAGAAATCAATTGAAAATTAAGATTTGAATTAAGCTTAGCATAAACATACTTTGTGCTTTGAACATGTAAATATCTTGAGAATCAAGCACCAATAAATCATATATATGTATGAAAAGAGAATACCAATAGAAATTGATATTATTTGAATTGAAGCATACATATATAGAAAACAAAATATGAGTATATACAAAATGAATATCAATTGACATACCAATTGAAAATAACAATGTAAATCAAGTATATAACTCATAACTACCATCCTTTATATGCTCAAGATAAAGGATTTTTCAATAAAGTTTACAAGGCATACTCGCCCATCCGTCCACTTATAAGGGATAGGTATGGGTTTTCAAAAATAGGATTTTGAAAATATTTTTATTGTGAAAACACTACCAAATGAAGAATAAATAACTAGTTAAAATAATTTTTAAAAACTAGTTAAAAATCCTTCAAAACATGAAACCAAATCATATGTATCTCATGAATCATGCTAAAAACATAAGAATTGACACTCGAAATCTATAAGGCTCAAAATATCTCATGAAAACAATGTCATGAGTAAATAAAAGAAATGTGAGTGTACCATAATCATGTGAGTAGCATATTCATGAAACTAAGTAATGAAGCTTGTAATAAATATCATTTTATCAAAACAAAAATCATGAAAATTTATTTTTCAATTAAAGATGAAAATCATAAAATTCATTTTTCATCTTAAAAACAAACTTCCAGGTATATGTATGTTTTTATTCAAAACTAACAATATTCATACATATCCCAAACATAAAATTAGTTCATAAAGTAAATTGCATGAAGGCAAATGACTCACGAGGCATACATGTATATTTATTAGTTTTGACTAAAATACCATATACATGAAGTAAAACATAAAAATAGGCAAAACAAGTGTGAATAAGAGAATCATCAAAACTAGGCTATACATGTGCATATAGTGAGTACAAATGAACAATGAAGTGCAAATATATATGTATCAATTTGTTGCTCACTACTTGTACATGTATATATTCAAGTTTTGATAAAACTACATTTAAATTAGCATTTACCACATGAAACACAAAATAAAACATGAACATGCAAGAAAATCATGTATGTAAAAGCATGTAAACAAACTAGAAATTTTAGAGATAGTTACCAAACCAAAGAACTATGCTCTAATTCTCCAAAACATGGTGGTTGTCCCACCAAACTTCCTTGATAGCGGTGCATCAATATATGTGTCCATCAAGTCCATGCATCCACTTCCAAGGCACCATCCCTCTCACATTTTGTGAGAGCCCGCACCTACATCAAATACATAAGGTGGGGATTTTGGTACCCATTTTCTTTTGGGTCCTTAAGGGTTAGCATTGTAAGGAACCCAAACTTTCTTGTTATTAGCAAAATTAATATGATGTATCTTATCAAAACAAAACTTTGCTAAATGGCCTTTGCGGCCACAATGTGTACACTTGTACACTCTACTATGTACATGTGTATAAGTGTGATCGTGGCGTGTAAAGTGTGCATATGCATGATGAGGGTGTAGTGCATGAACATGGGGAACTTGTTTCTTTTGAAATAAGGATTCCAATCTAAAGTGGCTAAAAGCACATTTGCTCAAAGTTGAGTTTAAACAATCTATTTTATTTGTCAAAAATTTAATCTCATTTTGATTAATAGTGGCATGTAAAGCATGGTGAGATTGAGAATCATTATTCTTTTTCATTTTCAAATATTTACTTTTTCTTTTTCAATAATATTTCTTTTTAAAGAAGTGTTTTCATTTAAAACAACTTCTTTTTGTTTTTTCACCAAAACAATTTTATTTTTCAAAGTATTATTTCCTTCACACATGTCATTTAATTTAGAAAGTAAGGAAATATTTTCATTTTTCAAATTTTCATTTTCTTTTGAAACATTTTCAAATTTAGTTTAAAAAGAATCTTTTTCTTTTAACAAACAATCAAATTTGTTTTTCATTTTCTTATTATCTTTCTTAAGCAATTCATATTTTTCTAGAAGTTATTGACAAAATGATTCAAGCTCATCATAAGACATATCAACATCTTCTTCTACCTCGGATTCGGTAGTTACCTCAAGGGGGTTATCCCCTTGGACCATGTAGCACACGTTGGAAGAATCACTTCCAACATCCGAGTCGCTCCCCGCATAATATTGTTCTTGTTCGCCAAGGGAGATGATGGTGTTCCAAATTATAAAAGCCGAATCAATGTTAGCAACACTAGATAAATAATCATCATTTAGGGTAGATCATAAAGCATGTAGGGATTTTGCATTAGCCTCAATATTTTTGCCATTAACACAATAAGAATCTCTAGTAGTGGCAAAATAAACATGAACGCCTAGGGCTTTGAGGAATAAGGACATCTTAACCTTCCAAGTTTGGATGTTAAGAATGTCAAAAGTGGGAGGTGATATGAAATCCATGGCGTGTGTATAAATATTATGATTAGCTATAAAATGAGGATCTTTAACTCTAGGTTGTTAGACCCAAATCAAGAGCACTTGACTCTGATACCAATTGTAAATCACCTAGAGGGGGATAAATAGGTGATGAGTTAATCTAAAGGTCAATAATGCAGAATTAAAAACTTATTTAATGCAAATTAAACTTTTTAAACTAAACACCATGTATAACACAAGAGTGTAGCCGGATTCCCCATGAAGGGCTCTGGACTAACTTCTCAAGATTCCTCTAAATAAGAGTTAAGGTGTCGCGTTGGCTCTCTTGGTTAAATACAAGTGTTAGCAAACAATCCCCAAGCATATAACAATTAAGCACACAATATATCAAGCATATAAGGATGAAAGCAATACAAGCATGCAAGATATATAAACAAGTAAGAGATAGAGAGCAATCACAAACACGGATATTTGTTTCGAGGTTCGAGCACACTTGCTCTACGTCCCCGCCTTCAACACTATGAAGGATTTTCACTATAAATCGATCCCACCGGATCACTCGATGCCGCAATACCTACAAGGCGAGTTCACACTTGAACTCCTTGGACTCTCTAGTCCTAAACACACCGCAAGCCCACAAGCTCGCTGAGGCCGCACCTCAAACAAAGAGTTCACACACGAACTCAAAACACCGCGAACCCGCAAGTCCGCCTCCTCAAAGAACAAGATGAAGTCTTTGGTGATCACAACACTTTGATCACCTAAAAACAATCTCACAATAACACTCCTATAGGATGAATATGTCAATGGATAGCTCAAGTGTTGTGTGAGAAAACAAGGATGAAATTTGTGGTGAAAAACTCAAAGAAATCACTTTGAAAACTCTTGATAAACTCTCTTTTTAATTGGAAATATTTGCTCTCAAATAAGTGGAGAAAAACACCTAATAGGTTTGGAAAAACTGGCTCAAAACCCACTTGAAAATCTTTGATAAAACAGTCCCAAAAGCCCTCCTTTTATAGGGTTAGAAAAACTAGCCGTTGGGGCATTTTTTCAGCCCTGACGACTGACGGTCGACCGGCCTGGTCGACCGCCAACGGTCAGAATTCTGACCGTTGGAGCCTCGGTCGACCGGCCAGGTCGATTGTTGCCTGGAACAGTGCTTTCCAGAGAGCAGAGCTCTCTGGCGGTCGACCGGTCGGTCGACCGGCCCTCCAGCATACTTGGCGTGCACATTCTGTACAAGTCAGTCGACCGTCCCGGTCGACCGACTCTTAGCTCGTCGACCGGTCCGGTCGACCGACAGAAGCCAGAAAACAACTTTTAGGGATTGAAAAACTTGGCATTTTGACTTTGATAAAATCTCATAAAATCTCTAAAATTCTACAAAAATAGTTTCAGTATTATACTTTGATATACAAACATGTTTGAGTAAAATCAAGACATGTTACAAACAATTTGAACAATTTTTGTAACTTAGAAATTTTGGCTAAAAATAAAAACTGTATTTTTCCAATTTCGTTTTTTCAAAACTTATCCAAATACAAAAATAAGATATTTTAAACACTTTGAAAGTATAGGGTGTATGGATATGATCTACTATACATACATGGTGAAATATCTATGTTTTTGACAATAAGCACTAAACATGATTTTGATTAAAGACATGTATACTTTGAATTCCAAAAATCAAAACGGTATTTTTCAAAAAAGAAAAAAACTCTTTTGTATTTTTTCAAAGTAAAGATTCTTTTATGAAAACTCATCTAAATCAAGAGTGTGTGTGTGTATATGGTAACTTGAGCAATCCATCAACTCTTCTATCCTTTACATTTTAACTAAAAACTAAATCTTATAAAAACAAACCTAGACTCAAGTCTTGATCTTGAAGGTCTTCACTTGAAGTCTTCTCATCTTTCTTGACTTGGTCCAAACTTGATCCATAGAGCTAGACTCCTCTTGAGTACTTGATGTTGTCCTGATGCATAGGCTCTTGAATCAACCCGTGCTAGCTCCAAAACTTGACTTTAAATCCTTAGTTGAAGCTAAATACCAACTAAGATCTTGATCACAAATCTGAGACTAAATAAACACAAGATCATTAGTACTATAACTACATGAGTTGATCATCATCAAAATTAGAGTGATGGGCCTTTGGGCCAATACTTGGGCCCAGTGCCGCCCACCTCCAGCGCTGCAACCCACACCCCATTTCTCTTCCTCTTCAAATTTCACCAAAATCCACCACCAATTCTTCCTCCTTCATCCACCATCAACACCATCATCTTCATCTTCATCATCTCACCACCATCACACCCTCTAAATTTTCAAATCCACCACAACCTCCTCCTCCTCCTCCTTTAATTTCAACATCCCACCACCCAAATCAACATCCCTACCACAATCTATCATCTTCATCACCATCAACACCACAAAACCCTAACACCTCTCCCCTCTCCCCCTCCCCCTCCCCCTCCCCCTCCCCCTCCTTGGGTGGCCGACACGGGCACTCCTGGCCGGCGGCGCGTTCTTGACGCCGCCCCTGGTGCCCCGGGCTGCGACCGCGGCCAGGGCCCCCTGGCCCTGGCCGTGAGCTGAGCCAGAGGGGGTTGTTGCCCCCTCCCCTCTCTGTCTCCTGCCTCTCTCTATCTCATCTGTCTCTCTATTCTCTCTCTCTCATGTTCTCTCTTGCTCTCTCTTCTTTTCCCCTGGTCTCTCTCTGATTCGAGTTCTTCTCTTTCTTTTACTTTCTCTCTCTAGCTGTCTCTTTCTCTCTTTAGATCTCCCTCACTCTAACTTTTCACTCTTATAAAATATTATATATATATATTAATATATATTGGTGTACGTGCTCTAGTTTTTGAGATTTCATATTTACGTCGATTTTCTGAAGACTTTTTAGGCGAGTGTCGTCACCTCGTTTTGGGTTTCCCAGCTTCGACGGGTTGACTATGTATTTGATTCTGTATTTGATTGTATTTATATTCGTTTGCATGTATACATGTATTTGTATGTGGCCGAGTGCCCAGGATTGTACATGTACATGCCTGTGATGAATATTTGTACTAGGGTAGTTTATTTCCTGTACATATACCATGCCTGCGATGTATTTTATTTCTGCTTTGATATCACGCATGGCCGACCCTTCATGGTTGTTTAGCCTCCGGGCTCTCTACTCTGCCTCCAGGTTCTACACTTAGCCTTCGGGCTTCTCCACTCCAAGGTAATTTAGTTATTATCACGTTGGTATGTGTGCTCGTGTGGTGCTAACATCTCGAGCAGGTACTATACCTAACCTTTGGGCTGCGTTCAACCTCCAGGCTTTCTATACCCAACTTTCGGGTTACGTTTAGTCTCTGGGCTCTCATGCTCCGCTTGTACGCGAGTATAGCGCTCAATGCTCTTCGCTAACTCCGTCCGAGTGTAGTTACATCACGAGCGATTGCTATACGTTATCGTGGCTTCGCCGCGATCGGTAACCACACCGGGCGTGATAGCGTTTAGCGCTGTGCTTTAGCCTCGCTCTAGCTTGCTTAGCTCCGCTTGATTGTTCGCTTGTTTGCTTACCCGCCTGTCAGTTCCCTTCCCTGCTAGCCATACTTGCATATGTATTGTTGGTACTAACATCTCCTGCAGGTACATACATAGTCTCTGGGCTTAACCTCTCCGAGATTTATTAAAATCCTCTGAACTTTCTAACTACGCCTGGATAGACAGCTTAGCGCTCAGCGTTTAATCACTAAATACGCCTGGCAAAACTGCATCGGATTTTAGACTCGCATCTTAAGCCAAGTCGTTCCCGAGTTCCATCGGCACTCTGGTGATAAAATTTTATTCGTTGATCTTGTTCCCAGCATTGTTTTGCTTCGCTTGGATGTTGCTTGCCTGCCCGCCCGCTTGCCTCCTTGATAATTCAACTATTATTCTTTTATTGACGGTTGTAAAAAGTTTGAAATCTTTACTTGTACTATTTTCCAAAAAAACTATACAATTTTTCTATATTTGTATTGATCTCCTGTATCGGTACCGTTTTCATAAATTCGTACCGATCCCCTGTATCGGTACTATTTTCTTATACTCGTACCGATCTTCTATATCAGTACTGTTTTCCTAAATAGTGATATCTATTATGCTTATTACTTGACATGTTACTAGGGCTGTCATTCGGATTCGGATATCCGCGGATATCCGATCCGAATCTGCATCCCATGCGAATTCAGATGCATTCTTTTTTGCATCTGACGGATCCAGATCTGGATCCGGATATTCTTATTCGGATACGAATACGGATTCGAATAGAGTTAATAATATCGGATCCGGATTCGAATATCCGCACTATTATCAGATCTATTATAATATTATATGTTATATAAATATATAATATAAATATATATAGTTATATAACTATATTAGCCTTTAGGGTTTGAGAATTGACTCATTGAGAATCTGAGATTCATCTTTCCCTCACTTTTTCTCTCCACTGACGAACAGCCAGGTAGCCACCCCCTTTCCCTCTCGATCTCCCTCGATCTCTTTCAATCTCGATCGCTTCTTAGTTCTCAGCCCTCGCGCTCTCTTCTTCGACCACGAGCTCTCCCATCTGAGGAGTCCGACCAGGCACCTCCGCCCACAAGCTCTCTTCTTCCCCTCATCAACCCCTCCCTCAATTTGAACCACCAGAGCTCTGCTTCGAGCGGTCTTCAATCTCAATCTCTTCACACGAGCTCTCCACTCCGACGAATCCAATGAGCCTACAGAAAATCTCGATTTCAAATTTATTCTGTGAGTTTTCTGTCTTAATTAATTAATTGACAATTTGGCTGAAATTTTATTCTGTGAGTTTTATCTTTGTTATCTTGTGGCAAAGTGGTTACACTATAAATTTACAAGTTACAGCACAACTTAATGTTTTCTGAATGAAATTTTGTAATAAGGAAAGGGTATTTGTTGGGTAGCAATTAGATCTATGAATCTATGATTCGTTTCATCTATTTTCTCTTATAATTCAAAATTTATTTATTTTGCAAAATATTTGAATAAATAGTTGAATTGTTTGTGTTTATAATAGTGTCTTATTTATAATTTACAGGATTTTGAAGACAAAAGGTGGGATCTTTGAAGTTAAGTGGAACATGCAAAGGTGAATCTCTGAGAAGGTATAATATACTCATATGCATAAAAATAAATGTAATTATTCTTTGAAATATCTTCAAATTTTCATATTTAATCTTCAATTTTAAGATATTTCAGCTCTTGTCATGAATAGTGATTGGGTTTTTTTATGAATAGTGAATTATAATCATGTCGTCCGATTCCCCTTCAGCCTCGGTCAACAAGATGCAAATGTTGTTGTCACCACCTCTAAATCTACTTCTAGTAGTGTTATTGTGAAAAAGAATAAGAAGTGTACCTCTGCAGTGTGGAATGATTTTATAAAATTTGATAAAGAAATAAAAACAGAAGTAGACGGAAAAGAGGTGATTACTATGATAAAAATGGTTAAATGTAATCATTGTGATTTTGAAACTAATGTAAATAGTAAACATGAAACCACACATTTTAAGAACCACTTTAAAGCATGCCTCAAGAAGAAAAAAGTTGATGTCTGCCAACAATTGATGCAAGGCACCGTAAGAAAAGAAGATGAAACTTTGACACTTCAAAATTATCAATTTGATGATGCAAAGAGTCAAAAATTACTTATCAAAACTATTATTTCTCATGAGTATCCATTTAATTTTGTGAAACATGTGTTTATTCGGGATTATTTGTTTTCTCTTCGACTGGCACATCATATTCTACATCGTATAACTATCAACAAAATGTGCATAGAGATTTATGCAGAATACAAAAAAAAAATTATTTGACTTGTTTGCTAATTCCTCCATTAAAGTGTGTTTGAGAATTTCATATTCTTTTACTTTCTCTCTCTAGCTGTCTCTTTCTCTCTTTAGATCTCCCTCACTCTAACTTTTCACTCTTATGAAATATTATATATATATTAATATATATTGGTGTACGTGCTCTAGTTTTTGGGATTTCAGATTTTCGTCGATTTTCTGAAGACTTTTTAGGCGAGTGTCGTCACCTCGTTTTGGGTTTCCCAGCTTCGACGGGTTGACTATGTATTTGATTCTGTATTTGATTGTATTTATATTCGTTTGCATGTATACATGTATTTGTATGTGGCCGAGTGCCCAGGATTGTACATGTACATGCCTGTGATGAATATTTGTACTAGGGTAGTTTATTTCATGTACATATACCATGCCTGCGATGTATTTTATTTCTGCTTTGATATCACGCATGGCCGACCCTTCATGGTTGTTTAGCCTCCGGGCTCTCTACTCTGCCTCCAGGTTCTACACTTAGCCTTCGGGCTTCTCCACTCCAAGGTAGTTTAGTTATTATCACGTTGGTATGTGTGCTCGTGTGTGCTAACATCTCGAGCAGGTACTATACCTAACCTTTGGGCTGCGTTCAACCTCCAGGCTTTCTATACCCAACTTTCAGGTTACGTTTAGTCTCTGGGCTCTCATGCTCCGCTTGTACGCGAGTCTAGCGCTCAATGCTCTTCGCTAACTCCGTCCGAGTGTAGTTACATCACGAGCGATTGCTATACGTTATCGTGGTTTCGCCGCGAGAGGTAACCACACCGGGCGTGATAGCGTTTAGCGCTGTGCTTTAGCCTCGCTCTAGCTTGCTTAGTTCCGCTTGATTGTTCGCTTGTTTGCTTACCCGCCTGTCAGTTCCCTTCCCTGCTAGCCATACTTGCATATGTATTGTTGGTACTAACATCTCCCGCAGGTACATACATAGTCTCTGGGCTTAACCTCTCCGAGATTTATTAAAATCCTCTGAACTTTCTAACTACGCCTGGATAGACAGCTTAGCGCTCAGCGTTTTATCACTAAATACGCCTAGGCAAAACTGCATCGAATTTTAGACTCGTATCTTAAGCCAAGTCGTTCCCGAGTTCCACCGGCACTCTGGTGATAAAATTCTATTCGTTGATCTTGTCCCTAGCATTGTTTTGCTTCGCTTGGATGTTGCTTGCCTGCCCGCCCGCTTGCCTCCTTGATAATTCAACTATTATTCTTTTATTGACGGTTGTAAAAAGTTTGAAATCTTTACTTGTACTATTTTCCAAAAAACTGTACAATTTTTCTATATTTGTATTGATCTCCTGTATCGGTACCGTTTTCATAATTCGTACCGATCCCCTGTATCGGTACTGTTTTCTTATACTCGTACCGATCTTCTATATCAGTACTGTTTTCCTAAATAGTGATATCTATTATGCTTATTAATTGACATGTTACTAGGGGTGTCATTCGGATTCGGATATCCGCGAATATCCGCATCCGAATCTGCATCCCATGCGAATTCAGATGCATTCTTTTTTGCATCTGACGGATCCAGATCTGGATCCGGATATTCTTATTCGGATACGAATACGGATTCGAATAGAGTTAATAATATCGGATCCGGATTCGAATATCCGCACTATTATCAGATCTATTATAATATTATATGTTATATAAATATATAATATAAATATATATAGTTATATAACTATATTAGCCTTTAGGGTTTGAGAATTGACTCATTGAGAATCTGAGATCTATCTTTCTCTCACTTTTTCTCTCCACTGACGAACAGCCAGGTAGCCACCCCCTTTCCCTCTCGATCTCCCTCGATCTCTTTCAATCTCGATCGCTTCTTAGTTCTCAGCCCTCGCGCTCTCTTCTTCGACCACGAGCTCTCCCATCTGAGGAGTCCGACCAGGCACCTCCGCCCACAAGCTCTCTTCTTCCCCTCATCAACCCCTCCCTCAATTTGAACCACCAGAGCTCTGCTTCGAGCGGTCTTCAATCTCAATCTCTTCACACGAGCTCTCCACTCCGACGAATCCAGTGAGCCTACAGAAAATCTCGATTTCAAATTTATTCTGTGAGTTTTCTGTCTTAATTAATTAATTGACAATTTGGCTGAAATTTTATTCTATGAGTTTTATCTTTGTTATCTTGTGGCAAAGTAGTTACACTATAAATTTACAAGTTACAGCACAACTTAATGTTTTCTGAATGAAATTTTGTAATAAGGAAAGGGTATTTGTTGGGTAGCAATTAGATCTATGAATCTATGATTCGTTTCATCTATTTTCTCTTATAATTCAAAATTTATTTATTTTGCAAAATATTTGAATAAATAGTTGAATTGTTTGTGTTTATAATAGTGTCTTATTTATAATTTACAGGATTTTGAAGACAAAAGGTGGGATCTTTGAAGTTAAGTGGAACATGCAAAGGTGAATCTCTGAGAAGGTATAATATATCTCATATGCATAAAAATAAATGTAATTATTCTTTGAAATATCTTCAAATTTTCATATTTAATCTTCAATTTGAAGATATTTCAGCTCTTGTCATGAATAGTGATTGGGTTTTTTTATGAATAGTGAATTATAATCATGTCGTCCGATTCCCCTTCAGCCTCGGTCAACAAGATGCAAATGTTGTTGTCACCACCTCTGAATCTACTTCTAGTAGTGTTATTGTGAAAAAGAATAAGAAGTGTACCTCTGCAGTGTGGAATGATTTTATAAAATTTGATAAAGAAATAAAACAGAAGTAGACGGAAAAGAGGTGATTACTATGATAAAAATGGTTAAATGTAATCATTGTGATTTTGAAACTAATGTAAATAGTAAACATGAAACTACACATTTTAAGAACCACTTTAAAGCATGCCTCAAGAAGAAAAAAGTTGACGTCCGCCAACAATTGATGCAAGGCACCGTAAGAAAAGAAGATGAAACTTTGACACTTCAAAATTATCAATTTGATGATGCAAAGAGTCAAAAATTACTTATCAAAGCTATTATTTCTCATGAGTATCCATTTAATTTTGTGAAACATGTGTTTATTCGGGATTATTTGTTTTCTCTTCGACTGGCACATCATATTCCACATCGTATAACTATCAACAAAATGTGCATAGAGATTTATGCAGAATACAAAAAAAATTTATTTGACTTGTTTGCTAATTCCTCCATTAAAGTGTGTTTCAAAATGGATAAATGGACAAGTTCTTCACAAAGCAAGTCTTATTTGTGTATTACTAGCCATTTTGTTGATGAATCTTGGAGTTTGCAACAAAAAATAATTAGATTTATAAATGTTCATGGTTCTACCGGTATTGACATATGTAATGTGTTTATGGACCGTTTGCTTGAATGGAATCTTCATGACAAGGTGCTAACCGTCACAGTTGATAATGATAAGGCTAATGTTGTTACATTAAGGTTAGCAAGAGACCGTCTTAAAAACACTCTTCTTTGTAATGATATTTTTTCATGTGAGATGTGGGGCTCATATTATCAATCTTGTTATTCAAAGCGGTTTAAAAACTATCACTAAAGCCATTGAAAAGGTGAGGCTTAGTGTTAAGTATTTGATAATGTCACCACAAATGAGTGAAAAGTTCTATCATATTGCTAAGCATGTTAATTTGAAAAATCAAAAGCGTCTTTCTCTTGATTGTTACACAAGGTGGAATTCTACTTTTATAATATTAGATAATGCTTTGAAGTATAAACTTCCTTTTAGTAGATTTACACTTATAGATGATAAATATATTCATTGTCCATCGAATCGAGAGTGGGACCATATTGAAACTTTAAGCAAGTGTTTGAAGCATTTCCATGAAGCAACTCAACTTCTCTCCAGCACTAAATATCCCACATGCAATCTTTTGTTTGAGGAGTTTTGTGAAATTCAATTGCTTTTGATTGAATAGTAAAAGAGTAGTGATGACACCATCATGACTATGGCTTATGAAATGAAGAAGAAGTTTGATAAGTATTGGGATATGTCTAATAAAATTTTTACGGTGGCTACATTTCTTGATCCAAGATACAAGATGCTTGCAATCACTTATTTCTTTAATTTGATATATGGTGGTAATGGTGGGGTGCGTGCAAATGATATCTTAAGTATGATAAAGAGACTCTATCAAGAATATGTATTGAAAGATCAATCTAATAGGCATGAAAATACTTCAAGTTCTCATCCACAAGAAGTGAAAGGGGTTAGTGACAAGAGAAAAAGTAGATTTGCATAATTTGTTCAAACCATTGAGAATGAGGCTACAAAGACGGAGCTTGATATCTACATGAAAGAGACTATTCTTCAATGGAATGAAGCAATAGATTTTGATATTTTGGGTTGATGGAAAAGTAATAGTGGAAAGTATCTGATTCTTGTAAGAGTAGTACGAGATATTTTGGGTATTTCGGTATCAACTGTGGCATCTAAATTGGCATTTAGCACTGGAGGTCGTGTAATACATAGCTATAGAAGTCGAATGACAACGGATACGGTGGAAGCATTGCTATGTACACAAAATTGGCTTAAAGCGGAGAAAGAAGGTATTGATTTAAGTTCTCTTTAAATTTTCTTATGTTTAATTGGTTCCATATTGTACATATTAATCAAATTTATTTTTTCATAGTTACGAAATTTGATACTCTTTGGAACAAAGAAGATATCATTGTGGATGATAATTCGGATGAGATTCGAGATTGTTTTGTGAAATCAAGTTTGTTATTCAACTTTTACTAATTTGTTCTCTTCTTATTTGTACTTAGATAAAATAAGTTATAATTGACAAATTATTTTTTGTTATTTTGGAAGGTGACATCATGGACGTCTACGATACGGAAGATATGATTTGACTTCTTCACATTCTCATGACTTCTTTCATCTCTACATTTTATCTTTGTTTTGTATAGGATTGACATGATTAACATGGTTAAATACTTGTAATCGTGACGGTGAATTATTTGGTGATATTAGCTAATTGAAAACTTGTTTAATTATGTACTTTAATCTGTATTTTTAGCTAACTATTTCCGATAATATCAAAACATGTTTATATAGATTTGCTTTCCTTATTATTTTTTTACTCTTCTCAATTTATATTGCTCTTTTCAATTTTGTTAATTTTGATCAATTATTGTATACATTAGCAAGCTATGTCTGTCTTTCTTCTTGCATCTATTAATTCTCATCTCTTTACATCCAATTTTCTATTTGTAGGAAGATCTCTTGAGAAATTAATTCATTGATTGTTTTTTACATTTTCTTTATTTTTGACAGAGATAAATGCCCTATAAGCCTAGTTATAATTGGGATGACTCGTTTAGGAACAGCCCAAGCAAAAGGTTAAGTAAGTTTATCTTTTTTTTAGAGAAAATAAGCAAGTTTTTTTCTTTAAACTTCTTTTTGGACTTGATATGTTAGTAGCTTCATATTCTAAGTGCTCATTAAAGTTACTGATGTGAAATTATAATGCAGATAGAAGCTTACATACCATTAAGAATGCGCCTTTAACTGATGTGCATTCTATTCATAGGCATACCCCTCCGCTATGGCAATACATAATCATTGACCTGTCATCAGGTAATGTCCATTGTTTTCATTATCATTAGTATTATTTTCTTTTGTTGGAAGTATTTGAATCCTTCTTGCATTGTTATCTCAAAAATAGCATCGTTTTATGAATGTTCCATGCATCTTTGAGATGGTGCAGCTTGGATTGAGATTTCACTAATAAAGTATTTGTTTGGTTGGTGTCGTTTGCATATCCATGTGAACTTCTCTATTTATTTTATTATTCATGAATATCACACAAAAACCAATTTCTTTGTACTGACCTATTTGACCATCATAGTATTTCTTTTACATCATAATTGAAGTTGGAGAAATAAGAAGTAACTAAGAGCATTTGTAGCTATCAAGTCAATAATTAAACATAATATTGAAATATAAGAAAATAATCATTAAATTATGCGTATGAGATGCTAAAATCATATATTATCAGCATAATTAGGACTGCGATCATGGTAGCAGTCCTCAGAAAAAACTGCGATCTTGGTAGCAGTCCTCAAAAAAAGACTGCCACCATGGTAGCAGCCCTCAGAAAAAGACTGCGACCTTGGTAGCAGCCCTCAGAAATAGACTGTATATTTTAACGGTTTTCATTACATAATTGTTAACGGTTTTCATTACATAATTGTTACTGTATATTTTATTAATTCTGACTAGCTTTTAAACAAAAGAATTATTGGTTTTAAATTTTTCTTTTTTCTCATAATGGTTCTAATCTCAGTCAAACTATTTTAAAAGTTGTTAGAGAATTTAGACTTGAATCTAAAATTTTTTTCTATTTCGGTTAATAGTGCTAACAATAATATTGTTATAATTGAGCTTTTAAAACCTCATTTTAGACCGGTTTTGAGTTGAAAATTTTTTCATGTTTGTTATGTATGTCATATTATTAACTCGTGTATACAAGATGGTTTAAAAAGTATAGATATTTATATTCAAAAGTTAAAAAAAATACTATTTTATTTATTATAAGTAGTAGTTTAAGGAAGCAAAACTTTAAACAAATTTATTCAAGCGTCGGCCTACAAATTAGATCCTTACCTCAGGACATAAGGACTCACTGAAACTCCACATATAATATGTTAATGAAAGCTATTATTTATCGGACTGCAATAAACATATTTATTTTTACAAAATTGCCAGTGACATCTATTTCTGGTGATGATTGGAAATTATTGAAATAATTTGTGAATTTCTGAGTAAATTTGAAAGAGTAACTAAATTATTTTCTGGGGTTTATTATCCCACAACTAATTTAGTATTCTACGAGTTAATTGAGATAATTGAACTGTTTTTTACATATCGAGATGATTTTTTGCTTCAAGATATTGTTCATTTTATGGAAGAAAAATTCAATAAGTATTTTAAAGATTTTTTTAGTATATTTTATTTTGCAACTATTATGGGTCCGCGAATTAAATTTGAAGGATGTTAATATTTACTTGAAAATTTTTATGAAAAATGAATTATTCTGATTGTTCCTTAGTATAGAACGATATTGACCATTCGATAAAAAATATGTATGATTTTTATGATTCTCAATTTGAAAATAAACAATTATTCAAACCTACATCTTCATCTAAACCTAAAAGTTCTTTATTATCTGGTTTATTATCTGCATCCAAAATATCAAGAAACTTAGACTCATTGAATGAGCTTCATTATTTTTTACTCGTGTTATAACTCCTGAGATTGATAAGGAATCAAGATTTGAACATTTTGATATTTTTGGTCTGGTGAAAATCACAGGAATCAACATATCCTACGCTTTCCATCATGATGCGTGTTTTATTAACCCCTCCTACCTCTACTGTAGCTTCAGAATCTACTTTTAATACAGCTGGACGAGTATTGATCGATACAAAATCGTCTGGGGTCAGAAGCCATTGAGATGAGCATCTGCGACAAGGATTAGCTCGATGCGGAGACGAGAAGGCAGAATAAAATAGTAAATGAAAATCATTGAAAACTCTCTAGAAGATGAGTGAACAAATGAAGATCTTTTGTATTTGTACTTGTATAACGCCCCGATCCCGCGGGTACGGAGACGTCACTACGATGTATATATGTATGTCGGAAATATCCTCACGTATATACACTAAGCATTAGTATAGGTAAGAATCAGAGTACGGAAGCACAGCGATAATATACATTCCAGTAATAATAACATAAGCACACAGTTATCACAAAGCATGATATAATGTCTCAAGAATATTTAATCACAAGAAGCGCAAAGGCAGGATGTACAATATAAAAGACGGGAAAAGTACTCGTAGTAAGATGAGAATCTCGCGAGCCGATCAAGGGCATGCTAGAAGAAAAAAGATCTGGACAGGCAACCGCTAATCTACGCTTCCGCTGCGCGCTTTGATCAGCTACAGCAAGGCCACCACGGTCCAGACTCTGAAATCTGGACATGAGAATCGAGGGTTGTCAGAAAGTAACCCGGCGAGTATATGATAAGGCCAGTTGGCGTGCTCAGGCAGACACACGTGCACATGATCAAATGATGTAGTTTAGGCATACAGGTACAGGTAATGACAAATAACATAAAGAAAATTAAAGGAACGACAGTAAATTCGAAATCAAGTAAATACATGTATATCAATAAATCTGAATCTGAAAACATGCATGAAAACGGTATGGAGAGCATAGGTACATATAAACATGTAATGTCGGTTCAAGTCAGTAAAAAAGAGATCAGGAAATCTCGTAATTATCTAGAATCATATATAGTAAAACAGAATATCTAGCTCAAGTCATACAACATAAATTATTAAATCTTAATAACAGGGCAAGTCACATGCATGGGTAAATTAGTATGTTGTATTTAAGTTATCCAATAATAATCATCAGTATCATTTGTTATTCTTGTCCCTTTCCCACTGGCGTCCCACAACACCGACAGTTCATGCTGGAGCCCGCACTTTCAGTAGAACTCATCTGAATTCCGATATGAGGGTACTATTATTCGAATAGGGGGGAGACCAAATAACATATACTCCTGGCGCCATTATTGTACAAGTATGTGTGTGTTAATATGCACTGAGAATGCTTATCACGCTAACACCAGGCGGCACAGGCAGGAGGGAGGAATATTTCCTTTGGAGGATAGATTCAGGAGGTAGCTCCACAGATTCAAGAGGTGCCCCCCACAAATTCAAGAGGTGGCCCCCACCACGTATGTGATGTGGCACTTTGCTCCATGTGACATTTTGTTCTGTATGGGACATGGATTCTAGAGGTGGCCCCTACAGATTCAAGAGGTGGCCCCCATCACGTGCGTGGCGTGGCACTTTGTTCTGTGTGGGAAATGGATTCTAGAGGTGGCCCCCACAGTTTCAAGAGGTGGCCCCACCACATGCGTAGCGTGGCACTTTGCTCTGTGTGGCACTTAGTTCCATTCAGGATCCGTCAGACACTAGCATGATCGTGGATACATCCTCGTCATCCCGATACCAGGCATGCTCTGCCAGACGCCGGTTTGACCTGCTATTAACAAGAGTAACAGTACGGGGAACATGAGTACAGAGGATACAGAAGTTCAGGAGTACTAGAATTCAGAGTACCAGCTGGTAGCAGTATAATAATCATGTCAAGGTCCCCGCAAAAGTGATAATCATGAATATACAATGTAATACATGTGTCAGGTGTAATAGTATTCAGTCAGGTGTCACAATATCAAGTCAAATGTGTCAGTACCAGGTGATAGCATATGTCAAGTATCAAGTGATAGCATGTCAATTGTCAGGTGTCAAATATCAGATGTCACGTATTAGGTGTTAAGTGATAACATGTCAAGTACAGGTGTCAGGTATCAACTGTCAGGGATCAGGTGTCAAGTATATACATATCAGGGTCAGGTAATAAACATGTTATCAGGTGAGTTAAATATAGAGTTACAATATCATATGTCAGGTAATCATCCGGTTATATAACAAGATACAGGAGACAACATAGTTAAACATTTCAAACTCTTCACAACCATATATATAACAACAATAAATTAATATTTTAATTAGCTATGCGAAGCTGAGCGAAGCGGGAGCGTATCTATGCATATCCATGCAAGTATAATACCAGTTAAATGAATTATAATAATAGTCAACAAGTATTCATATAACATGTTAATATTAGAAAATCACTCGCATATCATATATCAACTCGCATAACGATGCATCATACATTAAAAAGTAGGATAACAATTATTAGGCATGTAAGGATGGTAACAAAACATTCGCATATCAATATATCATGTCATAAATTTATATCAAACCCTAGAATAGAATTAGCAAGGCATGAAGCAACCCAAAGAAAGTACTCGCCTAAACCATTAAAAAATGCCGTAAAATCCCGGAACACCACCAACACGTACACACCACCAATCCATATATTAAAATATACATATATATTAATTAATATTAATTTATTGAGAGAGAGAATAAGAGAGGAGAGAGAAAAGAATGAAAGAGAGAGAGAGATGTTGGAAAGTGAGTGACAGAGAGAGAAAGTGTGTGTGTTTGCTGAAAAAGTTAGAGGGGGTGAGAGAGAGAATTTGATCAAGAAGAAAGGGGTAAAAGGGGAAAGAAGGAAAAAGAAAGAAAGAAGAAAGAAAAGAAAGAAAGAAGAAAGAAGAGAAGGGGGAGAAGGAGGGTGGCTGCCGGCGGCCTGGGCGCCACCGCCGCCACCACCGACAGAGGGGCGGCCGACGAGGAGGGTGGCCGGTGGCGCCCCTAGGTGGAGGGGAGTTGTTGTTGTAGGTTGTTGATGGTGAAGATAGTTGTGGTTGTTGTTGGTGGTGGTGGTGGTTGAAGGTGCTGAAGTTGTGGTGGTGTTGGAAAGTTGGAGGAGGAGGAGATGGTGGTTGGGTTGTGCAAGGGTGTAATTGGTGGTGGATTGGTGGTGAATTGAAGGAGAAGAAGAAGATAGTGATTATAGGTTTTGAGAGAAATTGGAGAAGGTGAGATGGTGGTTGAGGGGTTGAAAGTGGAGGAGGGAAGAGAGGTTCTTGGGGGAGGAGATGGCCGGACCTAGGGCCGGCGGTAGTGCTCCGGCGGTGAGGTTGGCGGCGGTCATGGGGAAGGGAGAGGAGTGGAGTTGATGGGAAAGAAGGAGAGGGAGATGGAGAAATGAGAAGAAATAAAGAAAGAAAGAAAAGAGGAGTTGGAGAGGGGATGGGCCTGGTGGAGGTGTGGGGGTGATTGCTATCGGCAGGGGATAGGGGAGTACGGGAGTAGGTGGAGAAGAAAGAAATGGAAGAGAAAAAGAAAAAGAAGAGAATAAATTAATATTATTTAATGCGGGTAAAAATTGACTGTTTCAGAAACGCTTCGAAAATTTTAAAAAATAGAAAATATTATTTTAACATGAATAATGAAATCGGATTCGAGAAATTCAATCTGATTTTAAAATTAAAAATTCTGGAATCCTCTGACAGTACCGGTCCACACTAAAACCGGCTGAAATTCGATAAATTCAGAAAAACCCCCAAAATGCATTTAGATAGAAAATAAGATTCTAAGAAGTAATGTGAAAGCCGTTTTTAAAATTTAATTCTATTTGAAAACTAAAAATGCAGGAATCGGTCAGCAATACCGATCGACACCAGTTTTGAAGATTTTGCAGAATAATTCTGAACAATTTCAGAAAATCACAAAAAATTTAAAATATTAGAAAACGATTTTTGAAACTGAAACTGGTCAAATCTGACTACCGAAAAGACCAAATCGAGTAATACACTAGGATCGGGTCCCGGTTCAGACTGGGGCTGACTCCGAGTTCACGAATCCGGATCCAATACAAAACAATCACACAAATAATCATAAAATAAAACAATTACAAAGACTAAATCAAAAAAATTATGATTGAAAATTAGAATCCGTATCTAAGTACGTATTTCAGGAACGAGGTGTTACAACTTGTATCAATTTAAACTTTAATTTCAATTTACATACTACATTTGTAATTTTATCTTTTTATCCACATTATTCATTTGTATTTGTATTAATTTATCCAATCTAGTGGATATTAATAAAAGAATTTAAATTTGCATTTTATAACTTGTATCAATTTTGTCAAAAATTGTGTGAATTTTTAAGATTTTTTTTAGAATTTTTAAGACTTTTAAATTTTTTTGAATTTCAATTCAATTTTTAAAAGGTTTTTAAAAAGCCCGGCCCAACCCGGCCGGGTCTCTTGGCTATGCCCGAGTCCTCATTAGAGGGACCGGGCCTGGGCCAGACCGGGCCGCTCGAATTTTGGGGGCGGGCCGGGCTTGGCCCGTCCCGTTTGGCACCCCCTGTTGACGAAGACTTGGTTATCTTTGTTACAACAATTATACAACTTGGGGGCGCGAAAGATTGCAGCCGTGGGAGTTGGGCAGATAGGTTGGATGCCTTGTGAGCCAGCACGATTAGACGATGATGGTGGCTCTAGAGGGAGACGCTACAATAACAGAGTCAATAAGGTGATCTCTAATGTACAATGCAGGTTTGGCGATACAACAGTGAGCTCCCTGGCGCCAAGTTTGAAGGATCTTGTCAATAATGCAGCCTCATACGGTGATCTCTTATCTTTTTTTTTTTTTTTTTGATTAAGGTGACACCATTATCAATAGTATGTTTGTGTTCTTAGAGTTTTTGTCGATGGAGCGGGATTCTGCGCAATGCTGCGGTGTGGGCCAGAACAATGGGCAGATAACTTGCCTTTCCTGCAGTAGTCATGCAATGACCAGAGCAAGTACTTGTTTTGGGTTGCTCACGCAGACAAGGACGCGAACAACACTTACTAGATCTTGTTTTGGCGTCATGAAACCCTGAAAGATATTCAAGTAGGAAAAGCACTTGAATTCACGAGTAAAGAATAAATAATTCAAATCTACGAGCAATTAAAGAGAAAAGACTCAATTTTTATTTATTATTAAAAGTTTGATGAAAAGTTGAATACTAAAAACAAATATACAATGACCTTATATAAGCAAAAAAAAAAAAAAGAAAAAGAAAAAAAAAAAAAGAAGAAGAGTACTACTCTATTTAGCAAACCTAAATAAACAAAATAAAAATAAAATAAAATCAAAAATCAAATTAAACTGAAACACTAAATCCTAATTAGAAACAGATAACCTCATACACACAGTGCTGTCGACAGTTGAAGGTGCCTTATAGACAAACTATAAAAGAACTAACTTTCGGGAAATGCCTGTCGACAGGTCTTTTGACATGTGCAATTCAGTTGTACAACTGAACTTGCCTGTCGACAATCGTTGGCTTTACTTCTGCATGTCGACAGTCTGCTGGCTTTGTTCATGCCTTGATTCTTCTTTCGTCTTCCAACATCAGATGTGTTCCACCCGACTGAGGTTGCAAACCTCATCTACGCCAGGAAAGCGTGTTACTAGAGGATCCCAAATGTTGTAGAAGTTGTGGCAGTCAAAGTTGTTTCAGGTGCTTCTTGTCATAGAATTTGGTGTCACTGTACCAAGTGAGAGAAAAAATTCTGAAAAAAATTCATATTAATTGTTTCCTAGGCTCCATAAATTTAAGCAACCTCGGTGAATTCAAGATTCATTAAGTAACATGCAATGGTTACCAAGTCAATGAGAAAAGAAATTATTTTTTTTAACAATTTAGGCCTTGAAAAGTGATTTTTGGGCCCAATAATAAAGCAGCAACTGGGCCCAACATGGGGGCCGCATAAATCTCCCCAGTGGCCCAATCAGGCCTGCTATTGTCTATTCATTTATTATTATTTATTTATTTATTTATTTATTTATTATTATTATTCTGCCATAAAAAATGGAGAGGGTTAGTTGAGGGTTTGAGAAATCAAGAATGCTCCTTTCGTCCTTTCGTAATTCTCAAAAGTTTTCGTTTGGGCATCTCTTAATCCACGCTATCTACATCACTTCACTATGGAGTGTGCAATTTTGCTAGTGTTGTCAATCTGGGCGTCTCTGATTCTGTCGATCAACTCAAATTTCTATGCTTTAAGGTGAACCCATTTCTGCATATTATTTGTTTTCATTTTCTTGTGGTATCTGTTTATCATGCTTTCATTAATTTTCAGAGAATTCTGTTAGTGGGTAAATTTAGTAGCTTACAAATTTCTGCTGCAAAATTGTTCATTTATTTGATTTTGTGTGTGTGTGTGTGTGTGTGTGTGTGTGTGTGTGTGTGTTGTGAATTCTATTTGCATTGTACAGGAAATATAATTATGTGTCCACGACAATGTTGATCCCAACTTCTAGCGAGTTAAGTTGGTAGTAATGTAAGACATAGATACCTTATAGACTGTGATGCCCAGATAAGACACGGTATTTTCGACATGATAACTAAGAACAGAGAATTAACCAAGGAATGGGAATTGCACACCAACATTTGGCCATTGTTGTCGTAAGCCTTCATCCTGTCTTAATTGTTGCATTTGTGCTCCTCAGTGGGGGTTGAAAGAGGGGGGAAATTCAGGTGCTGTTGAATGTAGATTTGGACAAGGGGCTCATGAGTGATCACATGACACTATGGAATGCAGTTTCAATGAAAAAGCTGTTGTTGAAAATGATTGAGTTGGGTGGTGAACTTCTTGTAGAATACTCGTGTGTTTATGTTTGTTATAGGATGTAATGATAAGCTAGTCCGTTGCAGTTTGTATTGATAGAGGATGATTGTGCTTTTTTTTTTTTTTTTCCTTTTTAAAAATTGGGGTTCATGGGTAGGTGATGGAAACTCTGTGGTGATATTATGTTAAAAAATTGACACTTTCTTAATGTTGCATAATCCTTTTATATCCAATTATTTATGCCTTTTTTATTTTTTTAATTTCCCTTCAAGCTCCTACTTGGGTTGCCAAGTAACCTGGCAAATACTTAATTGTTGTCGATTGGCTGTTACGGTGATTTGTAAACTAATTATGGAGAAGAAAATTTTCTTATAAATTGTTTACTTTATACTGAATGGGTTTTAATGGAGGATGGCATCCCCTTATACAGAAAGGTTGACTGGAGGTTGGCTAGTTGGAAGGGGAACTCTATGTCCTGTGAGGATAGACGTTGATTGTGACTTTTGTGTCCTTGATGTCTATATTTCTGTTACTTATATGGGTTGGAAAGAAGATGGATGCCACTTGAAGATATTTTCATTGTAAAGGAACATACAGTCTCAGAGCTTTAATTCTAGAGATTAAAAAGAATACGTAAAGCCTACAGAATTTGAGAATCTAGATTTTAACAAAATGAAAGAAATGGATACTGATCTATTTGGTAACTGGGCGTTAATGCTTCTGAAGTAGCCTAATCTAGCTTGGTGCAATTCATAGTGAATCCTTATTATGCTATGAAATGGTCTTTGGAGTTTGAATCTCCCTTAGGATTCTCATATTTGGAGGGAGATATGAAGGGGGCAATTCTTTCACAAAAGGCTAGGTCCTTTGTTAGATCCTGGTGCTGAGCTATATCGCAGGCTTTCGGAAGGGTATATAGATCAATTATTTATCCTTAAATTGTTTAGCCATGGACTATGTTGACGACCAGAATCATGGTTCTTGACTCACCTCCAAGAGCAGCTAACATTCTCACAAACAAACTACCACGTGAGGATAATAGAGAACTTACATAAAACATGAGAATCACATCAGTCACCAAAGCAATCCAACCAACTTCTAATACAAGAGATAATAATAGCAGTACTAGGATAAAGTGATCAATATTGTACACATGATTAGATACTAAGGAGTACATGCCAAGCGAAATAGAAGAAAACCTTAACGACAAAGTTTGCCAAATACTTATTATCAATAACAATTAGCAACCTAAACTATAGCTTCTAGAAGTTGAATATGCCATTCTGTATGGTTAATGGGTATGGTATGTCTCTTATAGCCAGGCCTGCATCAAACAGCCCATTTTGCTCTACAATCTGCACCATGAAAGAAGCAGGGAAAAGTCAATTGGGTCATGTAATTGTGTTCCAAGCAAGCACTGTGAATATTTAGCAACTAAGCATACCTTTCCTTGGAGAATTTCATTTGCAGCTTCCAGTATGCCCTCCTGCACAAGGAAAGAACTATTAGAATTCTCGTAAACAATGATAATCAAAAGCCTTCTAACTGTAGCCTTGTGCTACATTGTAATTAAGTGTGGAGAGCAGTCATGATTGTGGGCGTGATACTGGTAGTCTTTCTCCTTCAATTGCATGAAAGTAAGCATGAATCACATTTTTCTTCTTTTATTTTTTTCTCAAAGTTACAAAAGAGATATCTTATGTGAGGATGAAGTATGAGACATTTATGTGCGCGGGGCTAACCTTGTTTTTCAGCAATTGGATCTCTTGAAACATGATCTGCATCTGATAGAGGAGATTCCAATTGTGGTTCATTGGTGCGGATGTTGAATTTAGCTCAACTATACAAGGAAGTTGATAATAAGAGAAAGTTATTTACCTTTGCAGAGCGAATGTGATACACCCATATTTCGAGATGCCTTTCTAGGGCATGCAATTCATCCATTGTCATATGTCCTACTGTCCTCTCTCCGAACATGTACCTGTCAGCATTTTAATTTGTCAGACCAGGAAAAAGATGCTTATACTTGTTTTTTTGTGCATGTCTTTGCAGGGCTAATAGAAATTCACCATCCTCCAGGGAAAAGGAAGGAAAAAAAAAAATGAAACTGAAAAAATGTTGAGAGCATTCTGTTTGGTAACATACACCATTCAATGGAAATTATGGAGTAACTAAGAGTGGCAAAAGTTAAGAAAACATTTATGCAAATTATTAGTTGATTTTTTTTATTTGGCTGTGATAAAAGTTACTCTTATTTGACTAATAGTCTATGCAATTTAGCTATAGCTGTCTCAACGTGCCACATATACATTAAAACCTGTTGCCTTGTGGTATCATATATGGTCTAAGAAAGCAAGACGTGGGAATAAATAATCAGAGTACTCTTTTTCTAGCCTTTTTGGTACAAAGCCAGATTACAGGGGGTTCTGCCAACAGCAAGTTGATCAATAAAGATGTATAATTAACTCATTCATTGACTAGTCTTTAAAGCTCCAGTTACATATGACCTTGTTTAATGCAAACTAACAGAAAGATAAGATAGCTAATATCCAACTAGCTAGGCTCAAACTCAAATGAAGATAAAACCTACACTCCTAATCAAATTCAAATTCCAATCTAAATAAAGATACCAGGTATTCTAATTGAAAAGATACTCCAAATAATTAAAAAAAAATCCTAGCTCTAAAAAGTACAAGAATTTACTTTTTTTTTTAGACCAGTGCAATAAATAGGCTCCTAAGAGGTTAATGTAATTAAATCCACTTTTATTTTGAATCAGGCTGCTCTACGTTGATTCTTTCCCTTTGGAAAGGAGATGAGCTCGTAAGTAGAGGATGCATTCGGCAACTGGATTTTTGAAAGTATTAAATTCAATGTCAGTATAATCATCCTTATCTTCAGAATCAGCTATCTAGCGGGTGTGAAAGGGTCAGGTTGGGCAGATTTTTGACACCTTCATTACCCAAACCAAAATTTATGGTGGGTTTTGAAGGTTTTAAACCCAACTATTGGATTCAAGAATTTGTTTTTCAGGTTGGACTTTCTGTTTTAAGCAGCTTAGGCGGGTTAAGCTTTAATAAATTAATTAGTTAAATGCTTTTCATTTAGAGGAAGTAAATTTAATAATTCAGAGGGGCACTTAATTATATGTTAAAAATCTATATGTTCACCA
Source organism: Agave tequilana (assembly GCA_038442645.1). Taxonomy (NCBI): domain Eukaryota; kingdom Viridiplantae; phylum Streptophyta; class Magnoliopsida; order Asparagales; family Asparagaceae; genus Agave; species Agave tequilana. The sequence goes on from JAVJIF010015762.1 coordinate 69,963, forward strand.
AAAAAAAGGGTATAATCTCAAAGAATATAGGTAATATTCTTCTAAAGCCTCTTCTAGAGACAAGGTATCACCATCCAATAATACGTTTAAGTAACTTATGAACGCTTAATTCTGGATACTTATTGTTTGAAAATTTATCATTTGACTAGAATGTTTAAACAAGTCTCAAGCTATTTTTATTTCTGCCATACAAAATCAAATATACACATGTATGTAAATATAATATGAAAAGGCAAATCGTGTGTGCGCCCGCGCGCAGGCGCACGGGCGCCGGAGGGGGTGGTGGTGGTTCGGTTTGGGTTTTGATTTCAGGTTTGGATAGGTTTAAAGAAAATTGAAGCCTACTCGTTTGGTTTTTGGTGGATTTTAAAGCTCATCCAAACCTGTAATTTTTTGGTTGGGTCTGATCGGGTTCGAGTTAGTCCAGTGGTTGGAGTCTATGTTGCATGGATACGACAATATTGAAATGGACATGACATGCAGACACGTGACGAATTCTTAAAAATACACATGACAGTATGACACGTGTGTCCGATACGTTTCGGACACGACACAGTTCCATGATATGAGTGTGTGCTACGTAGGCTGGAGCTATGATGGTGGACGAGAAGATGAAACTTAGGATTTTAAGAAAAATGTTAGGGTTTGTTCTCTTATGAAGGATAAGAACAAAGGAGGAGGTTTGTTCTCTAAAGGAGGTTTGTTCTCTAAAGGGTGAAACTGGAGAAAATATTTTAAAGAGACAATAAGAACTAGGGATTAATTAATGGAAACAAAATAGACAAAATGAATTTTCTTAAAAGTGGTTTCTTTTCTCCTTTTCTTGGTGCCATGTTGTGGCCCTTGGATTAATTAGGCAAGGTAATAATTATGATCATTACAAAGAAAATTTTTCTTCTTCTTATTGAGGTGGTTCATCCTTTTGAAGGGTACATCATAGCATTTTAGTGGGGCTTTTAGTTTGTCTTGTAACTTCATAGTGTAATGCATTGACATATTTGAATCATGCTCTTAGCTAGATGTAAACTACATACAACTTAATGGCTTTTGTCTGCTCATAAATAAAATTTTGCAACTATAATAAAGAACTTGTTAGGCATTCACATTAGAGACTGATAAATGCACCAGTTTGGAGGAGTAATAGGGTCATAGTTAATGGAGAAAGAAGGATTAGAGGTATGCGCAAAATATGAACATGGATGGGGGCAGTTAAAGAGGATATTATAGTTGTTACTTTAATTGAGGAGATAACCCTTAACAGAACTCAATGTAAAAGTTTTCATGTATCTAACCAAAAAGTTTTGTTATTGTTATTGTTGTATTATAAAAAACAAGTTAGGCTATTGATGTAAAACGGGAGGATCACAATCACCTTTAATATAGAAATTGAGAATTAGGGTTTTGAAAGAAGAACTAGAAAGATGAATTAGGGTTTAAGAAATAAGAAAATAGGAGAAGGGGATAAATTTGGGCTTTGCACCCCTTGCGCCACGGGCTTCACACCCCTTGCGTCAAGGGCTTCACACCTAAATCTCAAAAACTCAAGCCTTATGAAATTTTAATTTCAAAAATTTTAATTCATCATTGTCTAATAATAAAAAAGTTTGAAGCCTATTTGTAGGCTTTACAAAAGAACACTTCTAGGAGATAACCGCTATGGTACTAAACACCCACATAAAAGAAGACCACTAAACTCAAAATACACTAAGGCATAAGAAATAACTAGCAATTGGTAATGTCCTCATCATTTCCCTCGGGGTGGTAGAAACTCAACCCTATCGAATGAGAACTCCCCTCACAAAGCATCTCAATCAGGTCATAGTGGTGATTGAGGAATCAGCATTAGTGTGCCACGTTGAGGCCAAAGTGGTTTAGGTAGAATTGGCTTTCGTGACACACAGATTGTCATCGATGGTTGCTCGAGCATGACACACGTAGCATAACAAGTCAACTTAGCTCCACTGGAATCTAACTCGCATATTAAGGTACCAATCTCCTGTGAAACTGTCTTCTGGAGAAAGATCTACAAGGATTCGTACACATCAGGCGATCTCAAGAAAAATGAGGCCCTCATAACTGCTAAAGATGATATTAGTTTCAAAGTGAGCTTTGCTGAAAGATTTGCAAGGATCTCATTAGGGAGTTCTTCAGCTTCTGTGGACCGGAAGGAAATCTCTTCTTGCAGTGGTGCCAACTCAGCAACAACTTTTGGCCTGACTTTTCTACTTCTGGCTCTGGTTTTGCATCTTCAACAACTTCTGTCTCGATAAGGGCTGGGGGCTTTAGATCTGTACCCTTTACAGTCATGTTTTCTAGAATCTTTCTCACACTAAATAGGAGCTCCTTACATTCAGCAACTAGATCATTGAATTGTAGCCTATCACGCTTGGCCTCATGCTCAACATTAGGCCCCGTGCATTCTATCTCAGAGGCATGAAAAAGGTATGGAGCATACCGATTACGAAAAAAATCCTGCAAGGCAAACCAATATCGACAGGATCTATAATTATCGTTTCATTACCAATAAGTTTCTCCAATCAGCTTCATCTGGGTATAGCGACACTTCTGCTCAGACGCCAAGGAGAAATAACTAAAGAAATCTTCAAGATGATTTTCCAATTTTCATACTCACAATGATGACTAGAACCTCGAAAGCACCGCATAGCTGCATACATATCTCGTTCAATTTTCTTGTCATCAACTTCTATATCTTCCACAAAAGTAAAATTTCATGAATAAACTTTTAGTGTATGAAGATCAGAAGTTACCCAAGAATCACTCTTCTGCTGTTCTAAACTGTAAAATCTTTCCCCTAGCTCCGAGACTCAGTTACGGACACAACACTTAGAACAGAGTTTGGACTCCGAACGGGTGAGAAACGACCTTCCAGACTGTTATGTATTGATCTGCTGAGCTGAATCTGGTAGATGATCAAAGCTCGAACCTGGATGTGAAGGCTGTAAACGGGTCGTACTAATCTCCACGAACGTGCCGCTTCAAAAATGACTCGATTTGGACTTGAAACGAGCTCGAAATGGTTTTCGAAAGAGCTAAACTGCAACTGAGGGACTGACGTCAGCAGGGTGACGTCAGCAGAGAAGTGGATCAGGTTGGATTGTAAGTGGGTCGGGTCGATCGCGGGTTTGGAGCACTTAAACACAATAATCCCATAGCAAGAGTTTCAAGTCGGGTTTTAAATAAACCCAAATGACCCTCATGTAAATCCAAATCCGCTCCCTTTCCCTGCTCGATACTAGGGTTGCTGCCCCCTTCTGGTGGCGGTGGAGCACAGGTGGTGACGACATGGCGGTGACGACAAAGCGACAAAGATGACGATGACGAGGAGGAGATCACGACGGTGATGCAGTCGAGGAGGTGGTGATGGATGAAGAAGACGGGATCAGTGAGGCAGCAAGGAGTTATCGTCAGCGGGGAACAACAGAGGAAGAAGAGGTCATGGCGGGGATTCGATGTCGATGAAGACAAGGTCTGGATCTGCAGCGATGGAGGCGACACTATTGGCAGTGGTATGAAGTGTGTGGATCTGAGTACGGTTGCTGTCGGCGATGAAGGAGTTTAGTAGACTGAGTTTGGTGGAGGTCGTAGACGGGGGTGGCAGTCGAATGATGATGGAGGGTGATGATGGTGGTGATGTCGATGGTGAAGATGATGTAGAAGGCGCTTTGGCGGCGGCATGGAGAGGTCTGGAGGGTAGCAGCATGGAGAGACACTGGGGAATAATACAGAGAGATATGGTGGTAGTGGGGCAAAGGCAGTGAGAGAGGTGGTGGCGGTGTGTGGCGACAGAGGGGAAGGAAGGAGAAGCGGGAGTTGGAAATCGGGGGGGAGGGAGATGAGGGAATGAAGAATTGTTTTTGCTTTTTTCTTTTTTTCTATTAGATCTACAGTTGTTCTGGAATTAGGGTTTTGGAAAAGGGAAAAGATTTGTAGGGGACTGAAAACCAATTGCTCTGATACCAAACTGATGTAAAACGGGAGGATTATAATTAACTTCAATCTAAAAATTGAGAATTAAGGTTTTAAAAGAAGAACCAGAAAAAAGAATTAAGGTTTAAGAAATAAAAAAAATAGAAGTGGATAAATTTGAGTTTCACTCCTTGCGCCTTAGGCTTCACACCCCAATCTCAAGAACTCAAGGCTCATGAAATTTTAACAGAAAAAATTTAATTCGTCATTTTCTAATAATAAAAGAAATCTGAGATCTATTTATAAGTTTTATAAAGAACACTTTTAGGAGATAGCCGATATGATACTAAACACTCACGTAAAAGAAGACAACTTAACTCAAAAATAAACTGACATAAAAAATAACTGGCAACTGATGCTGCCCTTATCAGCTATATTCTTATTGATTTCCTCAAACAAGGGGTCTTACTCATATTAAAGTTCATACAAAATTGTTTGGGACAGATGCCCTAGAAGTTTGACAGATGATGAAATTTTAGCCTTTCTTGATGTAAACGGAAGGCCTTGTACATGTAAGCCGCCCGTCACACTAAGGGAGGTGTCCATGCCTAAAGTCGTTACCTTAACCACAAGGAAGGGGATGTCAAAGGCAAGTTGAGCGGAGTGAAGTCGTACAAGGTGTGATTGTATGGCCTACTTTTCAGGGAGAGCTAATGCTAATGCTTATTGCATATTTGCGACCCTCTACAAAGATAGTGCTCAAATAAGAAATCATCCTAAGGGAACATATGATAAAGGAGGGTCTGATTAGCAGACACCTAATAGTTATAATCTAGTCTAAAGAAATTACATGTAGTTTCAGGTACAAATATATCATTTCTATAATTTCTAAGTTGTAAAGTTCAGACACCTATCCCTTTACATTAATAAAATAACCTGGAAGTACTTATATTACTATCATCTTTGATGTGCTTGCAATTGGTTTGGATTGGGTATTGGGTGATGCTAGAGTGGATTTAAATTGGTTATTTACAAAGAAGGCAATTGCTGTAAAAGCATCTCCTGACCAAATTGAATAGTGTGCATCATTTGAATATCAATTTAATTTCTTAGTCCCGGGTAGGGATCTAATACATCTATGCTACATCATAAATTTTAGGATATGTCAATGGATATAGCTGACACGTATCCACCAAGTAATAAAGTATTTGGTTCGTGTCTGACGTGGGTGCAATTTCTACTTGAAGTGTCTATTCTTCATAGAGAGAAGGCAAGAACAAGAGAAAAAAAGGTGAAGATAGTCCTATTGGTATTCTTCAAATTCTGCATTGTTTTTCCATGTCTCTCTATAATATTTAGCGAGCCAGTGATTCAAAAGTACCTTTTCTGTAAAATAGATTTGTTTTCTCTATTGTTGAAGGCTATTTAAGAGAATTTTCTATTTGTATTAATTGATAACATAATCGTCATTTTATGCACCATCCAAAGCAATTCTTAGTGATGGTAAACTTTTATTATGTTCTATTTTCCTTTTCTTTTTATTTTGATTGTAAGGATGATACATGACTATCTTTTGCAATAATATTGATATTTTTTGGGAGGATTATATTCATGACACATTATGTTTAAGATCACGATTCACGAGCAAACACTTGGTAAAGACTCTCATTTGCACATAACATAAAGCATGCCTTCAACTATCAAACCTGCACACTTTAATCACACTTTCATACAGAGGATATATGCATGCTTTCTAGTTATTTTTTCCCCTACAGATGTTAGATGTACTGGCTTGCAAATTTACCTCAGGCCCTTCCGCAGAAGATCTATCTCTTGTTTCAAAAGTAATATCTCTTGTTGCATTTCCTGTAGATAGGAAGTGTTCGTCACACTGTTAGTATAGCGGGTAATACACAAGTTGCTCAACAATAATTTCTTTATTCAGGGTAAACTGTTTTGGTTATAGTCTTCGTAACTACTTTGTGCCAATTACCTCTTGAATACATCTCTATAAATGACTAATTACACCCATTCTCTTTGCTGGTTCCCTTCATATATATGGAGCCATATAATCCATCATACCAGCAACGGCTAACTTACTTACCAAAACATAGTTCTTTCTTAGTTTATCACCATATGTTATGTCACTTGGAAATCAACTGTACCCTGAGGTCAACTACCTCTGAGTACATTTAGTGAACGACTAATTATGTCTGTTCTCTTTGCTGGTTCTATGTGAACGACTAATTACATCTGTTCTCTTTGCTGGTTCCTTTAAAAATATGGATCTGTATGCGCCATCATAATGAAAAACGGCCAACTAAATGAACAAAATTAGCCACTGAAGGCAAAAAAAAAAAAAAAAAAAAGAAGAAGAAGCAAATACTGTATTCAAGGCCAAGAGGATATTAACCCCCTTGTATTTGTTCCCTGGTGCAATTCTTCTACCTCCCTTGAACTTAGGCAGGTAACTTGTAGTTCTATTATCAATCCTCCAACTACGTTTCCAGATACAAAGACCACTTTACTGAATCTGCTAACGTAAGATTGATCATCACGAGTTCATCTTTCTGTATATAGCTGTAACTATATACCTATATATGCTTTAAAGTGTATCGTTTCACTTTAAACTTGCCTCTTTAGCCATGTATACCTGAACAACCCTAATTTGTATCCAGCATAAATGTCTTAAACAGACCTGAGGTTGGCTAGCTTCACCACTTTCAAGTTGGGACTCTCCACATGTCCCTTTGTGCCTCTGAATCAAGTCTTGCATGGCCCTTTGCAAATGAGAAAAAAGAAGAAAACTCAATCAGTCAACTCCGACTTAATATATATTTATTTCTCAAAGCCTTTTCACCAACTATGATATCAAGTAAAAGTTGGTAATACCAAGAATTTCAAGCTACACGAGCGGAAAAAGTTGAAAGCATACCCATTGGTTGCTAGCTCATAGAGCTTTCCTTGAGCAGAAAAAATGATGATTCCAATGTCAGCATCACACATGACTGAAAGTTCCTTGGCTTTCTTGAGCAGCCCGGCTCGGCGCTTACAAAAGGTGACCTGCCGATGAACATGGTTCTCAATACGCCTCAACTGCACCTTTCCTCGTGCCATCTCTCTCTCTCTCTCTCTCTCTCACCCCCTCCCTCTGTTCTTCAGACAACCTCCCACTAGTTTAGACTAGCTTCGAGGTTGCAATGCTCAGACCTCCTGCTTTGTTAGGTCTAAGATGATAACTCTTTGAGTAGGTTAGAGCTTGATATAGGAAGCTATGAGTCCATCTTGAAAGGAATAATTGTTTCTGCAATCTTTACACATCAGTAGGTCTGTCATCTGTGTGATCCACTTACAGGGACTTGGGGGCCCTTATGTTAAGGTGAGAGACTTTAGTGAGCATGCCTATATCTTTGCTAGGAAGTATAGGTGCTTTAAAGGATCCTGCTCTGAGAGATTTAAAATTTCTTAGTGTCTTAAGTGGCTTCACATCTGATACTTTTAAAAACTGTTTGAGATTGGAACGAAGATTTTTGTATTTAGAATACCTGATCACTTGCAGATTGCATGACTTCGTCTAGAAATAGAAACCATTGAGGTACTTTAAATCTTGTTAGCCAATGGTAGAGGTTCGAGTCAATAAAGAATAAATAAACTGAAGAAATATGGAATGAAACAGTTCAAAAGATTCTTAGAGGGACCTCAAGTCCAGAAAGTGAAAGATATAGATTTTATTATCTCATGTTCTTATTTATGCATCATTGGTTGTTCAAACTAGCCTAACTTATCACGCTACATTAAATTAAATCAAAATTTGCATATTTCTGTTCAATTTCAAAAGTTTTACTAGCTGCTTACTCTCCTTGCTTCTGAGAAAGATCAGTTCTGGTCAAATGTGAACAGCAAATAAGCCATATTATTATGCCATATCTTTGCAGATGATTGCCAGTTAGTTATGAACATACAATTAACAGATGACTAGCTATTGTTATATGAAGAACGATATCCCATATTGTTTCCTTCTGCTACTACTTTTAACTTACATTACCTGGTCAGTTGCATTCCTGTTTTCATGCCTAGTTATCCTGATTCATCATATTCATGTTTCACTCTTTGTTAATTTTTTTTGCCTTGTTTATGTGCTGCTGCTTCTTTTTTTTTGAAGTTACTTTTCACAGAGTGTTTACAGGGCCAACCCCAAAATTTGGCATAATAGCTTTGTTGTTGCTGTTAGAGTGTTTAGAGGTGAAGAGAATGAACACTGTTCATTGCTCTTCTGAGTTCTGATTGCCAAAGTGCCCGAGAATCTAGTCAAATCAATAGCAATTCTACTGAGGGCAATACTCCACTCACGCCAGATCTTCAGATCTAATTTTGCATGATTATAGATGACAAATGCCACTTGGCGTCCTTGGATAGGAGGAGACACCACCTTGTGGGATGCCACGTGGATGCTTGTGGTTTAGGTTTAAAGCATGATAAGACTCCCATCACTTTTACCTTAAAAAAGTTTGCTGTGATTTGAGGGTTCATGGGACTTTGCTAAAAGACGTGTCTGCCGTCGGATGTTAATTGGCCATCTTCAAAGTGGGGAGATATTCTTGATCTTAAAGTGACTCTGCTCAATTTTGCATACTAGATGATTTTATTTAATTGTTCTAACAGAAGTTTAGTATTACAAGCCCCAAGATGGATATCTGTTATTCTAAAAAAAAAGAGAGAAATAATACTTAATTACCTTTTTTTTAAACTTCAATGCATATATTCTAGAAAGATGTTTGTGAATCTGGAAAGATAAATAATGCACAAAAAGATAAATTAATTCATAATGGAAGAAACCAAAACCTTTTTAAATGCTTATCTCGCAGGGAGAGTGGAATCCATTCAGAAGTAAGAGAACTGTGAGTCATGAAATTGAATAACTTAAACTTTTTTCAAGGTGCTTAAGAAAACAAAATTTTATAGTACTACTTTTTTCATGTTTTAAAGTATACTACTACTATTAGTTTAGCTCTTGGTTTCTTTCTCTCTCTTATTTTCCAGCATGTAGAAATGCCAATATTGAGTAGTACTGCAAAACAATAGGACATAACATCCTGATAAAAGACACAAGATAGCTAGAAGAATACTGTAATAGTTGGAAATGTTAATAGTTGACCGCCACAGTCTCTCATTGGGCGCACTATCATCATTAACCAAGCATTTTCTCCATTAACCTAGGACGGATATTGGTGGAGTGAGTATTTTTAACTGACTCACTATTAGCATAACGTCAACCCTATATGAGAAAGCAACTTTATGCATGAAGTGCATCATGAGAACATTGAGTACGTGTGCATATAATTGCTAACTGCTTAAAGATCACCACTAACTGTTTAATCTTAGTCAACCAATGAGCTTACTCCTATCATCAGTAGATTGATGGTTTCATTACAACGATTAAGGATGCTTGTTGATAAGCTTGTTCCATTTGAAAGTACCATGGAGAATGTGAGAGCCTTTAATTTTGAGAGAAATTGCCCTGGAGGACTCTTTAAACTAGATACCTAGGCCAATCAAATTGTAGGTTAATTTCATTTAAATCTGATCCCTATAGCCATTATACTGGAAGCTGGACATATAGCATTTGCATTATAAGGCCCTATTCTCCACTTTTGTTGCTGCAAAAGTGGTCCAGCCGACCAAACTGATGGACGTGGGCCAGGACCTACCCTTTGATAGTCCTTAGCCTAATTGTCCTAGGAATAAAATCTCATTTCTTTCTATCAGCCTATTGTTAACCTAGTCAAACTAATAACCAAGACCACCCAATTAGGGATCTTTGCAGTACTCAGGACTTTGGCTCTTGAATCTTTTGGACGTATGACTAAACAGAGAAAAGGGTTGTCCCATGCCTTATTTGTCGTATGATTGAGAATTCGACAGTGGAATTTGAATTAAGCACTTAGCCCCTGGTTGACTATAACTTGGGTTATCTTTGTTGATCTTCCTGTCTTTTTTTGTAACTCTGGACCTGTATATAGTCCATATGACAAGAGACCTGTTGACAATTAGATCTCTATAGAGTCAGATTTATCTTGTAAATAGAAGCAGGTTAGGGAACACAGTTAGTTAACAATGCATCATGGTTATTAACATGCGTTATTTAGATCTTTTCTTTTTATTTGTCAGAGAACAAACCTTATTAGTTCTCTTTGACAATATATTGAGTGTTCTTTTAGTTTTCCTCTCCTTTTATAAGACACGTATCCATGTACATATGAGGTTTGGCTACATTGGTAGATATTGCAAGTGATTATTACTATCTGTGTGTTAAATCACTCTGGAGGGAATTCCATAACCAACTTAAAACTGTTGCAAATAGTCTTGGAATCTATGCCATACGTGATACATTCATTTCTAAAACTCGTGTCAGATTCGAAGGTTATCAAATCTTTTTGATTGCAATTAATGCTTAGGCCTTGTTGGCGACCATAATAATAGTTTGTGGACTTGGTTACATGCCTGGTTTTCCTTTGAGAAATTTGGTTGCATACGTGAGTTCAACCGTCATTATCAACAAATTTGGGATCTCTATTTGTCAATTGCATTCTAGGTTCAATGGAGCCCCTGTTACGTTCTTGCATGAGTTCAACCTTCATTATCAACAAATTTGGGATCTCTATTTGTCAATTGCATTCTAGGTTCAATGGAACCTGTCTTGCACTGCAGTTGTCTTTGTAAGAAGATTAACACCTTTTGTGGAGAATTGATGTTGAGGGCATAGAATAAATCGGAAATTGTCTGTTCATATAAAAGTTCATGCTTCAAAAGGACGATCAATCAAAAACTTTAGTTTTTTTTTTTTAATAAAATACAGATACTCTAGGGCCAAAGTGCATGTTGATTGGTTGTCATGTTAGCTGTCTATAGAATACTGTATGTATATATGCATGACTTCCATTTGTCTAAAGTTTAATGTTTTTGTTTTAGTAATCAAAGCTTAGAGATGCTGCAGAGATTTGCTTTCCTGCCCTTCAACGATGTGATCCTTGTTAGAGATGCTACAAATTTCGTGCTCTTTAGAATCTTGTAAATACACCATGTATTTGGGTTAGAAAAAGATCACGCTGATTAAAAATACTATGACAAGACAAGTGTTGAGAGATGGTCAAAAAGGGTCTTGGGATTGGTCCATAAACAAAAGAACCAAATAACCAATGTAGTACAAATAGATTCTATGAGCACACAATGAATGAATGCAAGAAAAGAGGCTTAAGCTTCAAAAAGGTACAACTACTTTTCTAAAGGAAACATCTACCTGAACACCACAAACATTCGAGCGGCAATAGAATTTCTTAACCCCAAAGTACCAGCACATCAGTGGGTATCACTTGCGCCACAAAGTGTGATGGTTGTTTCATATCCACTAACCAACAACACATGATGACCCGCAAGATCTGAATGATTGTTTTTTTTTGTTTTTTTTTATAGGGAAATAATTGCTTAATTAAAATGGACAAGGAGATAAGCCAGAACAAAAAACAGTAATTTAAGATTGAATAACTGGTACTATTTTTTATTCTAACTTTGTTTGAATTGAAAGATGTGTAATCCAGCGGTTATTGTAATATCTCAAACATGTTTGGAATAAATCTATATTTTGTAATTCTAAATACACCAGAATAAATCCCAAGACTTGAAGAGCAATCTTATGCTACTACTTATCAGTTCCATGCCTCAGTACTGTTCTTTTCCAATCAAACAGGGTGGTAAGTGAGAAAGCTGCAATAATGGAGGTGAAGTGTAACTATCATTTTTTTCTGCTGGATGGACAACAATCTATATCTCATGGTGTGCGGTAAGTTTTTATCTCTGAACTATGTGGAATCTTGGGAGGTTTTAGTTTGATTAATTCCAAAATATAAAATATGTGCAAATACTGTATGTTGGACTGGTGGAGGCAATCATCAGTCACTAAATTAGTGGCAAGCATATAATGCCATGATTAACTGGTAATTTTATTTGACAGGAATGTGCCGATGAATAATCAGATATTGCCTGTCTGAACTTACCGTCATGTTGCTCGATGAGAAGAAGTATAAAATGATTGGGTCAATCATCGTACTAACAATTCATGGGTAATGGATAAAGGGTGGCATAATTATGAGAAGGGACTCTCAAGCAACTGTTGGGGGATTCTTGAGACTTCTGACTGAAGCGGAAGAACAAAACCAGAGGCGTGTAAAACTGGTAATGGTTTCTGTTCTTCACTCCAAAGAACAGCAAGATGCATGCATATACCTGGGTTCCAACTTTTGTTTATGAAATACTTGGTTCATAATTTCTGACGAGAATTCCTCACTTTTTATTTCTGTCACTGTAGTACGGCAACTTTGAACGGTACAGAGAAAGCATTCACATTTTTGCTGTGGTTGTGGGTGTACCATGGCTTTTGATCAATTCATCCCTTAATTTAGACTGTTCACGTGAGATTGTCTCTCTTCTTAAGGTAATGTTGCTTTCCTAGAATCAATGAACTAGAGAGTGGTAGTCCCAACTTATTGTCAAATGAGTGGTGGGGGTTATGCTAGGGGGAACCCTAAGTAGTTAGATGAAACCTAGGATTCCCAGTTCCACAAATCAAAATGCTTCACAAAATAAAGAATTTGAAAATAATTCTGAGCAGATGATAGTTTAGTGGAAAGTAGATTGGTTAGGTGCTTTATTAGATCACAATGCTCATAGTAGAAAATTGTTATATGAATTGTTTTCATTATTTTCATTGGTGCTAGAGAATATAAAATTGTGCCCATTTCCCTCAACATTACTTTGGAGCTTGATGCATTGTTGGGTTTGGATATTGTATTGGAACCTCTCAAGCTCAAAGTATCACAAAGTCTGCTTTAAGTGAATTAACAAGAAGAAAACATTGGTGCTTATATTATGAAAAGTTTCGGTCTACAATCTCAACCCCACACAAAGTACTAAACTTTGTGCCTTTTCCTCTTCTTTCTACTCTTCCCCGTCTTGTTTGTGCCTCTTAGTGTGTGCGTGGGTGTTCTGGGGGAAAAAAGAAAGAAAAGGCAAAAGAGGAGGGAAAAAATGAAAAACAGCACTAAAGCATCAGTATTCATTTTTTTTTTTCCTTTCTCCTTTTTTCTTATGTTGCTCTTTTCTTAACAAAAAAGACTTTCTATCATCATAAAGCTAGGAAGTTCTAAAGAAACTTCACCGATTTGGCTATATGAACTAACCTGTATCTCATGATCCAGTGAATAATCGGACCAGAAATCGCGTGATCTGGACATGATTTGGCTGAAGTCAATTGGATGGTCGACATCCCTTTGGGAGCTTTCCTTCATGGGAATGGTTTCAGCATACCTGATTGTTGCCTTTGATCTGACATTCTGATGACTGGATGTGGGTAAGTTGCCGTGCAAAGTGCATGCTTTTGAAGCTAGTTTCAGTGGATATTGCGGTGCTTGTTTCCTATGTTGTTCGGTGATGCAAAATCCATGGGTAGCATATATTTCCCTTGAACTGATATTCAAGCAATGTGTGCTGGAATTCGACATGAGGGTGTTTGTCATACTGCTTTTCATTCTGAGAAAATAATGTGTCATTGCATGATTAGATACCGGGCCCGTTTGGCTGCTATAAGTGATCGTAAGTCGTAAATCGTAAGTGATAAACTTTTTTTACAGTTGTAAGTGAGTTTTATGTAAGTAAGTTTTACGGTGTTTGGTTGGTAATGTGAAATTATAAGTGAAAAAATATATTGTATTTTACGGTGTTTAATTGATAATGTATAAGTCGTAAGTGAATAAGTTGACCACAAAACTCACTGTTTGGTGATTTAAACATATTAAATGATAAAAATAGTAAAATAATAATAAATATTAAAGTATATAAATATTAATATTAAATATTTAAAATAAATAATAAAAATAGTAAATATTAAAAATATTAAATATTAAAAATACTAAAATATTAATATTAAAAAATTAGGCTATAATCTAATATTAATTATTAAAAAAATATTAATATTACAATCTAATATTAGATTCAATAATTAAAAATATTAGATTTCAAAATTAAAAAAAATTAATTTAGTAATAAAAAATATTAATTAAATATTAAACATTACTAATCTAGTAAAAAAAAAAGATTCTACTAATAAAAATTGTTAGAATAATTAATAAAAAAATTTAATTATGGTCTTTAAGTATTATAATTATGGATCCATAGTTATTATCATCAGATTTCTGATATTTGCAGTAATGTTTTCGACTTTACAACATAAAATGGAAAAAGGTGTCTCTTCAATGAATGAGGCTCCTATGGCTATGGCTTATATGCAGAGTCTCTCATGAATGTATATACAACCATCTATGTAGTACAAGCACCTCTTTCATACAGACATGTCGAAGAGAAATTTGAGGAGAGTTTGTAGGTCGTGTCAATTGTGACAAGGAGGTCACAAGTTTAAAATATGTTAGCAACAGTTGGGGGAACATTATCCCATATATCAGGAGCTTAATTATTGATACAGTAATGTTATGTCAGACACATGTATCACACGCACGTATGAGAGATAATACTTCTGTTTCATGTGTATTTTTTTAGAATTTTCCATATATCCACATGTCCTGTTGTGTCTGTGTCGACATATTCATGTTTGTGCAAAGTAGGGGACCATATTGTGATCGATTTTGGACATATATCTACTATATAAATCAATTTATATTGAGGAAAGAGCTTCACAAAGAGAATTAAACCCTTATAGCATGCAGCAAATTTATGATTACTGAGATTACTAAGGTTCTTTTATGCAGCAATCAAGCTTACATGTAGTCAACATAAGTCAAAAAGAAATTACATGATCTCCTATTTATAATTATAGAACAAACTAATAAATGTTTTTTGACCTGTGTTGCACAGATATTTCATAGAGGAGGGCATACCCATATCAGATATGCATTAGGTACATAAAAAAACAGATAATTAGTAGCACATGTTAGAGACTTCCTAAGTTTATGACATATTAGCAATGTACCCTAGATGCATTAGTAACCTAGAAAATAATAATTCGATGTATGAATGATGGGGTTGACAATTCAACTTCTTGCAGATGTATTTATGTAATTTGTCTACTTTCACTATAAAAGGATGTAATGATAATGTTTCACTATAAAAGGATGTAATGATAATGATTATTTGGATAACTATTGATTTCTATAACTTAAAACTTAAAGTACAGTTTTACTTAACCATTTTAGTTGTCCTAATTCATAATATAAATGACACATTCACATACATGCACATTTACATATTTACTTCTCTATGATTTTTGTATGCGCGCATGGTAATTCATAATATATAGATCACATTCACATACATGCACATATACAAATTTACCTCTCTATTATGCTTGTGTGTGTTCTCTATTTCATTAAAACTGACCGAAAGAAGATTTTCTCCCGTGACTCCTATATAAATTTTGTCCATCTTGTCTATCCATCTTCATCCGCGAGAGAGAGAGAGAGAGAGAGAGAGAGAGAGAGAGAGAGGTGGTGCCGCCGCCGGAGCAGCAATGCTGCCGCCCTCCTCTCTCCCCTCAACCTCCTCCTCCTTTCCCCTCCTCCTCTCCCCCCTCCAGCCCCTCCTCTTCTTCACCACCCGCCATGGAATTCGGTCAGTTTCCCACTGCTAACGCGATATACTAGTATATATAGATGATACATTCATACACACACTTACATTTACATGTTTACTGCTCAATAATGTGCGTGCACATGCATGTGTGCTTGTGTCCACAAAGGGGAGAGAAACAGGACCTTACGTAATGTTCAGTTTAACACTGAGATAACTAATGATTTGATGTCACAATTGGTTTTATTACTTCAAGGAGATGATGAAGAAGAAGAAGGCAGCAAGTGGGGAAGCCATGAGAAGCTTCTCTGACTGTTGTCCGGGATAATTATCCAGGAAGAAATCTCCACTGGTTCATTATTTGCATAACCACGAATCAGTAGAATTATCTCAGCAATCAAACCAGTCATGTACCTAGGAGCAATGAGATCATAATTTGAAGCTTTGATAAAGAGCATAGGTAACCATCCCACCTTTATGTTCTTGATGCCGTTGTGGATCAACTTGAAGCTATCTTAAATAAAAGATAGAAAGGGTGTGAGTGTATGCGCGCGCGTTGGGGGGTGCTAACTCAAACTAGAGGGAATGAATAGAAACTCTTGCCAGCTTCAAGTGACATTCCTTGCTGCAACTTTGAAATCATTAACTATTTGGGGTCTCACTTCTGTTGATATTCTGTTGAAAATTAACGGTCATTTCAGTTACCTTAATCAAAGTTTGCTACTTTCTTTTGCTTTCTCTTGTTTCATTAAACCCATACTTATGAAGCGCGGGGGAATTTTCCCACCATTTTAACTCAAAAAACATGTTAATGTCTAGCATGCACACAACCAGTCACTTCAAATGCCGTCTTAATAATTAATAGCTGAAATAAAAGGACTAAATTTTTAAAATTGCATTGCGATCAGATTTTGTGAATTAACACAAGGTCAAAGAACTGTATCATCTTTCATGATCGTTTATTATTTTGTGATGTTGGTAGTAGAAAGTGATGTGCTCACTAAAACACTATGCTTCACACATTCAAATCTATATTGCAGCATTCAGACCTTATTAAACATTTGGAATGTGTAATACACTGTCATTAACTACTTATTCCAAGTACGTTTAAAGTATCGAAGGTGAAGTATTCTCTCTTTGCACATTAGGTTAGAAAAAACAGTCATCCCCAGAGGTGATTAAGCTTGGTTCCATGATTTTCTCTTAAAAAAACAGAGACTTGGCTCCATGAAATAATCTCTCTTAATTATCTTAATAAATTATGAACGATTAAGGTAGCAAAGCTGAAAAAAGTTACCATAATTGGGAACCCTTCCTACGTGCCAAATCTTGCAAAAGAATATGCCTCCCTTCTCATGAACTGCATTCACAATAGGTTTCCAAACCTTTGATGGGTTTCTACTTTTAGCAACAGGATGCTTGTTTTTTTGGCTGAAAAGCTTTATCCCTTGCACATTTGCATCATTCACATATAAATTTCTTGGTTGGGTTTTGGTTTGTACCAATTGGGTTTTTAGTTTTATGGGCAAACAAATCAGTTCTCACTTCATTTCTTCATCAGTTTAAAAAAAAAAAAAAAAGAAATCTAAAAAGATTCGAAAGAGAAACTACAAATAATATCCAACTAATAATCTTCAGAATTTGAATCATATATTGTACTGACCTGTGAGAGAGTTGAAATCTGCCCATTTTGTATGAAATCATGAGAGGGGTTGCTTCTTTTTTTTCTTGATTCATCACACAGAGAGAAAAAGAATGAAGGGTTTCAATTATTTATTTGGACTCTTGTTCTTGGTCCTTTGGGTTTAAATTTTTCTCACACGCGCACGCATGCTCGCACGCGCGTGCGCACACAGCCAAAACTAGGTTCAAGAATCACAACTGGTCCAAGTAAGGGACAACATAAGTTCTTTTTCAAGTTCTTCTGTGTTCACACTAAAAAAAATGACCAAAGCACAAGCCTACTACATTTTTTTCTTGTCCCCTTTTTGAAAAGCCACAGGGCAAGTTTTAATGTCAATTTGTGTTGTTCTTCCTGTTCTTGGATTATTAGAAATGTTTAGGTTAAGCTGTAAGTTAAGAATATACAATCAGTACCGGTCAAGAATCAGTCCCTCTGAAGACATTAGAAAGCAGCATTCAAAGGCAATCTTCAGTAGTCAGTATATACTTCCAGGCTATGGTTTGAACATTACATTCTTGCTATTTTAAGCGCATGATAAGCCTGCTTTGAGAATGGTTTGTCTAAAACACGCGACAATAAATAACAGTATCACCAGAATTTTCACATGCTACAATCAGAGTTGGCAATCTCCAACAAGTTCCAAATCACAAATATAGCAATTTGGATGTTGGCCTTATAATGAGCAACAATATGGAAGAAATTGACATATTTCCTATTCCTTGTACATGCAATGGCATGTAAGCTACTTGCTAGAATCAAGAAATGGGTAGTCAGTGTATCCAACTACAGGATCTTCAATATAAAAAGTAGTTCTATTATAGCTGTTGAGGGGGGCATTCAACTCGAATCTTCGAGGAAGATCAGGATTAGCCAAGAACCAGCGGCCATACGCAACAAGATCTGCATAACCACTGGCGATTGCTTTGTTGCCTTCTTCTCTATCATAGCCACCAGCCACCATGAATGTCCCCTTGAAAGCTTTCCTCATGGGAAGAAGAGAGTGAGGAGTCTCTATCTTCTCTCCAACTGTAACCATCCTAGGCTCCACCATGTGACAGTAGCAGATTCCGAATTTGTTCAGGGAGTTGGCCATGTGCAGACCTAGGGCTTCTGGGTTTGAATCCCCAGCCTCACTGTAGTTGGCATACGGAGAGAGCCGTATCCCAACCCTATCAGCTCCAATCTCATCGACAACTGCTTCAACCACTTCTAATGCAAAGCGACAGCGGTTCTCTAGGCTTCCACCATACTTGTCTGTTCGATCATTGACTTGGTCCTTTAAAAACTGGTCAATAAGATACCCATGAGCACCGTGGATCTCAACTCCATCAAATCCTATCCATCATAGGAAATATCAGCAGGGATCCAGTGAGATCTAACTTTTTTGCATGCTTTTCAGATTGAAGAAGAGGTTATCAATTTTGTTGCCTGTCGTAATAATCAAATTTGTTGACACACGATAATTGAAACCATTGTAGAAAATGGTTTCAAGCATTGAAATTATGGACCATAGTTTTGGATTCTGATATTTGCAGTGATGCGTCCGACTTCAGAAATTAAAATGAAAAAGGTGTCACTTGTTCAGGACAACAAAGAAGTCATGGAAAATAACATCTACGTTGATTCTTTCCGGAAACAAAGAACGTTTCCAGTTAAAAGTAAGGGTACGCAATGAATGAGGCTCCCATGTTTATGGTCCTGTATGCAGTTTCACATGAATGCGTTATACAACTATCTATGTAGCACAGGCACATCTTTCATACAAACGTTTTGAAGAGGAATTTGTGGGAAGATTGTAAGAAATGTGAATTGTGACAAGGTCACAAGTTCAAACTATGTCACAGACAGTTAGAGAAACCTTCTCTCATATACCCACCCAATTCTTTATACAACCATGTCGTGTCGGACACATGGGTCTAACACATGTATCGAGCACACATATCAGAGATAATACTTTATTTTCATGTGTACTTTTTATTATTTTCATGTGTCAGCAAGACTTGTCGTATCTGTGTCGGCATATTCGTGTTTGTGCAATAGAAACAACCATACTGTTGTCGACTTCAGAATTCTAAACAGATATCCACTACACAGCATTTTAGATTGAGGAAAGAGCTTCACAAAGAGAATTGGATTTAAACCCTCATCATATGCGGCAAACTTATGATTTATGAAAGCTAACAAGTCCAACTATACGAAATCTGAGACTACTCAGGTTCTTTTATAACCGGTATCAAGCCTGCATGTAGCAAAATAAGTCAAAAAGAAATTACATGATCTCCTATTTATAATTATAGAACAAAGTAACAATTGTTTCTTGACATATGTTCCCCAGGTATTTCACAGAGGACAGACCCATTCTGTACGTATTAGACACGCAAAAACTCAGATACTTAGTAGATACTTGTTTGACACTCCCCAAAATTTATGACATACACTAAATGTACCTGAGAGATATTAAGTGACCTAGAAAATAATAATCCAATTTATGAATGACGGGGTTCAAAATTCAACTTGATTCATAGATGCATTTATGTAATTTGTCCACTTTCATTAATAAAGGATGGAAGGGATAGTGGCTGTTTGGGTAACTATTGATTCCTATGACTTAAAAGTTGAATTTATAATATACAACTATACAGTGTTACTTAACAATTTTAGTTCTCCTAATTCATTGATATAGATGATACATCCACATACGCGCATTTACCTCTCAATAATGTGTGTGTGTGTGTGTGTGTACTGATTCGTAACATATAGATGATGCATTCAAACATACATCTACATATACATATTTACTGCTCAATAATGTGTGTGCATGCATGCATGCATGCGTCCCAAAAGGGAGAGATAAAAAGGGCTTTGCATATATTCAGTTTTAACAGTGAGATGATTGATGACTTAATGTCACAATTGGTTTAATTATTTTAGTCTGAATTCTATGCAACTTGGAGACCGGTAGATATCCAAAAGTATGGACATGATGGCTTATTTATTGTCAAATCGTGAAATAGACACGTGAATGGAAGTCGAGGTAAGTGAGATTATGAAGCAAGTCTTGAGGAATTATGGATCCCAGTGAAGATGAAAATGCATGTGTGCGCTTCATGCTAAAAAAATGCATCATTTATGTTGGCCAATTTAAGCAAGGGAGACATTGACAGAATTGGTTCTTTGCTCTGGCCCTCTGGTTTGTTTGGAAGATTCTTCATAGCAAATTTTCGAGGTGTTTGTTGCCCATCCAACCGTCCGTTGTGAAAGATAATTGAACAATTACATAATCCCAATGTTTGCTGCCAAATCTTTCAATTCCAGCTCATGGAGAAGAAGAAAGACGGTTTCGATGAGGAGAAATAGGAGAGTGTTTCCTTGGAACCATAACCCTCTGACCTAGCATCTATTATCTCTCAGGTGGAATCTAGACAGATGTGGCGGGGGAATAAACAAAAGAAAGAGAATGAAGGCAGCAAGTGTGGAACCCATGAGGAAGCTTCTTTGACTGTTGTCCTGAATGATTGTTCGAGGAAGAAGTCTCAGGTTGTTTATTATTTCCATAACCACTAATCAGTAGAATTATCTCAGTGATCAAACCAGTTATTAGGACTTATGAGCTATAATTAGAAGCTGATTTAGGTGGGTTGATACAGAGCTTAGATAACTATCCCCCTTTTGTGTTCTCAATAACATAGGCTTTGCTGCTAAATAGCATATTGAGGACTAACTTGAAGCTATCTTAATAAAAGGAAAAAGGAAAAGAAAACAAAAGGAGGCTCCCCTAAGGGAGGTTAACTCAAACTAGATTGAATGCGGAGAAACTGTTACCTGCTTCAATGGCATTTCTAGCAGCAACTCTGAAATCATTAATTATATCTGGAATCTCTTCTGTTGATAATCTACGTGGAGGGGAGAATTCTGCAATATCCACACCGTTGGCTCTCATTTTTGGCTTCAGAGGCTTGTCCGTACTTGAGATTGGAGCTTGGCCATTAGGCTGATATCCTTCATTGGATAATCAAAATTTTCAGAGGTCATTAACTAAATTTCAACTTATGCATTGTTAAAAAAAGGTACTTGGTCAGTCTTTCATATTCATTTTACACGCCTAAAGTAACATGTGCATTCCTTTTCATTTTCTTTTTTTTCTTTGAGAAGGGGAAAAAAAAAAAAAAAACTAACATCTCTTGTATGCAGACAACGTGTCACTTCCCATACTGTCTTAGTAATAGCTGAAATGCAAGGACTAAAATTTTAAGTTGCGGTCTATTCCTAAGTTTGTGACTTAAAGGTCCAAAACACTCCTAACATCTCTCATGATCATTTATTATTTTGATGTTGGTACTAGAAAGTGAAGTGTTCACTAAAAAACAATGTTTCACACATAAAATTTCACAATGCGACATTCAAACCTCATTAAACATTTGGAATGTGTTATACACTGTCATTATCTACTGGTTTCTTTATGATTTCTACATTAGGACAGAACACACATATCCACTAAGGTGATTATGAATAATTGGAAAAAAAAAAAAACTGGTTTCTTAATTATCTTAATAAATTATGAACGATTAAGGTAGCAAAGCTGAAAAAAGTTACCATAATTGGAAACCCTTCCTGTGTGCCAAATCTGGCAAAAGAATATGCCTCCCTTCTCATGAACTGCATTCACAATAGGTTTCCATGCTTCTACTTGCTCTTTGGTCCAAATACCAGGAGTATTTGGGTACCTGCTACCAAAAGATTGTAGGTTAACTTACTAGCACTGTGTTACCACAAGAAGGTAGGTTAACTAACACAGTGATGCAGTAATTAGCACACATGAAATTATGAGATGTCAAGTAATTAAATCAATTTTCTTTTAAAAAAAGGAATTCTCAGTTACAGAACATCACCCTTGAGCGGTGTCTGAAACCCCAGTCGCTTCAGCTATCAAAAGGCCACCTTTCGA
Organism: Agave tequilana; assembly: GCA_038442645.1. Taxonomy (NCBI): domain Eukaryota; kingdom Viridiplantae; phylum Streptophyta; class Magnoliopsida; order Asparagales; family Asparagaceae; genus Agave; species Agave tequilana. Next base: position 92,150 of record JAVJIF010015762.1, read on the forward strand.
GGTCCTCTGAGCATAATATAAGATGGCGTGCTGTTGGGGGATGTTGCCAAATGACCTCTGCCTTGTCAATGGTGCCAAAACTACTCTGGAGTTTATTTACAAACAAATTAGCTTATAATCTTGTTTATCCATGAAATGAAGAATAACAAGAGGCATATATCGTTGAATATAATTCCAATCAATATTGGTTTGCGCCATGATTTTTAAATGTGAAGACTAAATCATTCTTCAATTACATTCTTGATGAATATATTTACCAATTGGGTGTTTAGATTGGGTAGTTTTTCTTCAATTTTTTTTTATTTCTATTAATTTTGTTTTTCTCGATTGAGCTTGAATCTTAAAAAAAATAACATGGCATATTAAGTGTTCATACAGTTCATGTACAAGTATAAAAACATTTCATTTTGGCATTTCATCAGTCACCATAAGAACCTTTTATGGTTTCTACATTTAGCAATTGAATTGCTTGGTTTTTGGCTGAAAAACTTATTTCCCTTCTGCATCTTCGGGTTAAGGCCCATTCACCCTAAAAAAAAAAAAATTCCCTTCTGCATTTTCATCATTCACATACAACTTTCTTGGCTGTTTTTTGTTTGTACCAATTGGGCTTTTACTTTTGTGGGCAAACAAATCAGTTTTCTCTCCATTCCTTCAGACTTCAGTTAACACACACACAACCTAAAAGCTTACTCAAAAAAAGATTCGCTTCAATATCACTCGGAATTTCACTCCAAAAAATAAATTACTTGAATATAACTCGAAAAAACTTCACTTTGGCATTTCATCAATCACCTCGAAACCTTTGATGGGATTCAACTTTTAGCAACTGAATGTTTGTTTTTTGGCTGGAAGACTTACTTTCGTTCTGCATTTGCATCATTTCCGTATAATTTTTTGGCTAGTTCCTTGTTTGTACAATTGGGACTCTACTTTTATGAGCAAATAAACTAGTATACCATCGTCGGGTGGTGGAAAACCAACTGGCGACGGCGGGAGCGACAGGAGAGTGGGGGGGGGGGGGAGGGGAGAGGGAGACGAAAAGAGAGGGGAAGAGGGGAGACGGAGAGGGGAAGAGGGAGAGGCGGTGAGTCAGAAATAGGAAGGCGGAAGAGGGGAGCTGCGGTGAATCAGAGCAAGGGAGGAAGAGGCGTAGAGTGAGAGAGAGGAAAGACGGCCGATGGACACAATTTGCGAAATATGAGAGGAAAACCTCTCCTTGGTCAGTTTTGATCAGTTGTCTCTGTATTTTTTTCATACTTCAGTTGAAAAAAAAATTCTAAAAGATTCATACAAGAAACTACATAGAAGAACCAACTAACAATCTTAAGACTATGAATCTGCTAATGTACTGACCTGTGAGAGAGTTGAAATCTGCCCATCTCGTATGGAGTCATGAGAGGGATTGCCTCCATTTTTTTGTCTTGATTCCTTACAGTACACAGAGAGAGAGAGAGAGAGAGAGAGAGAGTTCAGCTGAGAGGGCTTCAGCTATTTTATTTGGACTCTTGTTCCTTGCTCTCCTTATATACGAGAGAGTGAGAGAGAGATGC
>JAVJIF010015763.1:0-109237 GCA_038442645.1 Agave tequilana
GAGTCCCTTTCAATTGAAATCTCATCCCTCTCTTGCAAAATCAAATCAAGTCAAGAAGACAAATTTTCATTTTCTTCTTTTAATTTTAACTATTCTTTTTCAAAAATTTTATTCTTCGAAATCAATCTTTCACAGCCTTTAGCTAGTTCATAATTTAAAGCATGTGCATCCATACATTCATTACAAGAAGAATTAGAACTATCATCTAGTTGAGTATCTGAATATACCTTAAGGGAATCATTCCCTTGGACCATGAAGCAACGTTGTTCGGATTCTCCTCCACTAGATTCCTCCTCCACATATTTCATCGTTTGTAGCGCGGGAGAGTCAAAGTGTTCCACACTGCAAAAGGGGAATCGTAATGAGAAACCATATATAGATATTCTTGGTTTAATGTGCTCCTAAGTGCCGTTAGAGCTTGTGCATTGGCCTCTATATGCTTGCTATTACCAGATAGGATTTCTTGGTAGCGGCAAGGAAGACATGCATTCCTAGGGTTTTTAGGTACATGCTCATCCTAAGCTTCCACATATTGATGTCATAAACATCAAACATGAGAGGTGTAAAGTAATCCATGAGTGTGTGTGTAAACAAGCATGTGTGCAAATGCAAATACTAGATTAGTAACCAAGATCTCACTCCTAGGTGGTTAAACCTAATATCAGGAGCGTAGCTCTAATACCAATTGAAAGTACACCTAGAGGGGGGTGAATAGGTGTAAGGCTAATCTAATGACAAATAATGTGAAATTAAAAATTAAATGCAACACACTTAGTGTAATCAAAGAGTATAGCCGAATTCCCGGTGAAGGGCTCTAGACTATCTCTTCTAAATTTCTCTAAATAAGAGTTGAGGTGCTATATGAAGCTCTCTTGATTTAACACAAGTATGGCACACACAAAGCAATACAAGCATATAAGTATGAATGAACAATATGAATCAATGCAAGCACAATATAAGAGAGAGAGTTAGAGATAGTGGATCAAACGCAAACACAAGATATGTTTCGAGTTCGAGCACCCAGCTCTACGTCCCTGTTTTCACACCGAAGGATTTCCACTATATCGTCCACAGGGCTTCCCACACAGGGAACCTCATCTGAGGATTTGAGCAAAATCAACTTGGGATTGCACAACTCCTCTCTCAACCAATATAACCTCTCAGTAGAGGCAAGGCACAAAGCCAACACAATATCAACCTCACAATTGAGGGATAGGCACTTAGTCAAACAACAATCAACCTCTCACTAGAGGGATTAGCTCAAAGCCAACACTCCAACAAACACCTCTACACTTAGAGGGATATCAGTCACAACCTCCACAATCACCTCTACACAAGAGGGATACTCACAATCTCAAATAAGAGAGACTTACAACTTTAGGTGATCACAAGACCACAAACTAATTCTTTCTCACAAAATAAGATCCTAATAGATAGGATAGATATGATAGCTCAAGTGTGAGAAAATAAAGTGTTTGGAACAAAGAAAAACACTTGGGAAATCTCCAAATAGATATAGAAATTTAGATCAAAAACTAATTCCCAAAAGACTCTATTTTCTTTGAAATTTCAGCACTTTAGAAACAAATAAAGAATGATCTTTTAAACCCAAAAACTCTTTTAAAAACTTGCTGTAAAACACTTGTAAAGATTGAAAATTTTGCTCTCTAAAAACTTGTTAAAAACAGCTCAAGAAATGGGGTATATACAGCCCCAACAAAATCTGCCCGTTGGCAGCAGGCAAAGGGCAGTTTTGCCCTTCCGGTCGACCAAGCGATCGACCGGCCAACGGTCATATTATGCCCTTTGAGCCACCGGTCGACCGGAAACTGGAAACAGAGAGCAGAGCTCTCTGATGGTCGACCGGGCCATTTTCAAGAGCAGAAGCTCTCTGGCGGTCGACCGACTCGGTTGACCGGCTTTCCAGGCTTGGCTGCGTGCACGTTCTGTGCACGTCGGTCGACCGACAGATAGCCTGGTCTAAATTATAAGATTAAAAACTTCGGTTTTTGACTTCAATTAAATCCCATAAAATCACATAAATTTCACAAAAATCAGTTCTTATTAGATCTTTGAATTACAAATATGTGTGAGTAAAATTCAACACATATTCTAAACAATTTGAACCATTTTTGTGTTCTTGAATTTTGCCTTAAACCAAAATCCGTATTTTCGAAAAATTGATTTTGAAATGGAAAACCGTTTTCTCCAAAACATATGTAAATACAAAAACATGATATTGAAACAATTTTGAAGAATATAGTTATGGATAGAATTCAATATACATGAAAGATATTATATCAAAGTTTTTGACATTAAATATAAAAATAAGTTTTGTTTGAATACAAAACTCCAACTCATGAAATAGACTATCAAAGTAAGTTTTTCTAAATAGATGAAGCATAGATGTATATAGATCAAATCTAATATACATTAACCATGTAAACTTGTTTTGATTCTATCTATCCATGAAAACCATATATATGAAAAACCGAAACCGGTTAAACCGAAGACCAAATAAATTGAAACTTGTGTGTGTACTTGATCATATCAACACTATCTAATCTTTACACAAGATCTAAACACATCTTAAACTAAACAAACGAGGTCTTCTTGTAGAACTCCTTCTCCAAGTCGACTCGATCCAAACATGATCCATGACCTTGACTCCACTGAGTACTAGATGCGATCTTGACGCTCGGCTCTTGAATCACCATGTGAAAGCTCCAAAACACCTTTGTTGAAGCTAATCACCTACTAATATCTTGATCAAATATCTGAATCTAAATATCACAAGATTATTAGTAAACAATAACTACATGAGTTAATCATCATCAAACTAGAGTGAAGGACCTTTGGGCCAACAATATGCAGGATGTATCACGTTAGTTTGGCTGAAACAAAAGAATGCGGTAGAGAGAGAATATAAACTTATAGATCTTAGTCTCCGAAGAACATACTTTCTTCTTCATACTCCGTACTCATCAAAAACTGATTACAACTCGCATAAACCATTGCCCTTCTATAGGCTTCAAATGCATAAGAACAGATCGGACCTAATTCTAATACAAAGCAAGTGACTAAATAACAAATCTAGTCAGGTGGAGAATAAACAATCTAACTAAGAAACATATAAATGGACTAATAAACCATTTTTAACAAATGCTGATTAACGAACTACCAACCTTATTTTTTTTAATTTCTTTTCATTGTGATCAAATGTTTACTCCTAAAATATTCTCTTTACTAATAACCTGAGCAAGTTTAGAGATCTTAACAGATCCAAACTTTTTTGATTTTTAATCCACATGCACTTTTGCAAAAATTAAAAAAATGTCCTCATAAAAGTAGAAATTAAAATAGACTCAAGAAATTGCACAATGGTGACTCTCTAAAACCAAAAATAGCTTCCGAGTCTATATCAACTGTCAAGAATTAAAAAGCCCAAAGTAGCTCATGAATCCTAACCTACACCTAATTCCAAGTTAAGGGAGGGGAGAACATTCATCTAGCCTTCCCATTCCTATGTTTGGTACCACTGCTTTTCTAGTACGTCTACTCTTCCATTATCATTACACAGCTTTGCTAGGACCTCAGCTTTTCCATTACTATCACGATGCTTTTGCTAGCACCTCTCTTTCTTTCATATAGAATTTTAATAGTGTATATCTCAGTTAAGTCTACGATCTATTTTTTTTCAAGAGAAGGATGGTGCTGTAGACTAAGAAAAAAAAGTGGAAAATGGGGAAATCATGTAAGATAAATTTTCTTCATATTTTATTTAACTATAGAATCAAAAAAGATTGGCAAAGTGTAAAGATCTTAATCTGGTGGCCATGGCTTTGAAATCTTAATCTGGTGGCCATGGCTTTGAGCACCATAGTAAATTGCTTCATCACCAAACCCCAACCACCCCACCAACCCAACCCCAAAAAAAATAAAAAAATAAAAATGGAATGGATCTGCTGCTATTTGTGGAAAGCAAAGTCTGTAGGGATCAAGACCAAACTCTCACACATTGCATATAGGAGAAAATTTATACTGGAATCTTTGTTTACACAGTCTTCTTCCTTCATCTAGTGAATGATCTGCACTGTTGTGAACCCTCAATTATAACTGAAGATCTGAACAGTTTCTCTTCTGACTATACTATAGAGTCTATGACAGTGAGCTGCAGGTGTCTGTCCTGATCTTGATGGAATTATAGGGATGAGAGTCTGCTGTTGCGATTCTCCAGAGTCCAGCTAACTGGTGAGGATGGTTAATTTTATCTTCTTGGTTGGATATTTTAGGGTGCCATCTCATCTTTTAGTTGGTCATTAAACTTATCTTTTGGTCTGGATCAGAACAAAGTGTGTGAAGTCGTGATTCTTTACCTCTTAATCCTATTTGATTTCCCTTCTATTTAGTTTCATCTTTTTTTTTTTGTCAGTAAACATTAAATATACTCCTCTCAGTGACTGCGACTATAACAATGAGAAAGAAACCCATAACTACCCTCTTGAAATCAGTTTTATTTCCATATGTTTGTTTCCACTAGATCAGATCCTCCGGTGCAGTTGCATTGTGTTTGTAGGTGTTCCCAATTCTTTCTAATCCTGTGAACAGAGATCTGTTTCCGCTCCCTTTTAAAATCTCTTCAAATTCACGTGAGTAGTTATATATGCCATTTAAGTTTATCCGCAATTACTTTATTTTCAGTTGCTACACTTACTAGTTCCATGGCATTAACTAGGAGTCTTTCCATCTTTTTTTTTTTTTTACCCTTTTCTGGATTGTATTTTCTGGTAAAAGCCCCACCCCCCCCCCTCCCCCCCCCCCCCCCCTCCCCGCCCCCTCCCGGGAGGAATGCAATCCCTGTATTAAATCCCAAAGCTCCTCTCATTATCTGCCTCTTATTTTGTTTTGCATGCTTTTTCATCTCTCAGTTTTCTTGCAAAATTGGACTCTTTGTTGTAGAAGGTTCATCAACATAGGATCTTGTCACTCAGACCTCAAAGTTAATCCTCATAAAGTTGTCAAAATTTCTCTGACTGACTCTCAATGTAATGTGAACCATCAGAGCTGGTACTAAATTGCCTCTGGAGACAATTAAGGTAAGAGAAGATCTTTCCATAAAACCCTTGCTAATTGACCAATAGGAAAATCTCTGCCACCGACTAGGCCAATGCAATATGCAACCATGGTGCAACCCTCAACATTCGTCTAGTCTAGGGAAGGCCTAGATAAAGGTGAAATCAAATGATAAAATGAGCAACAGGAATCTTTTTTATTACACTTTTGGTTGGCCTCTTTTTTTTAAAGTCTTGAGAATAGCTCTTAATGGCAGGAAGCAGGCAGTTATTTCTTTTCATATAGTCATAAATGCATAGAATATTAACATGCTTTCACACACGCAATAAGAAGGTTCCACGCTTAATTGCTTAGTTTGACCGACTTATTACTTTTGTTGCTCATACATATTGTCATGCCATCTGTTGAAAAAGGGGATAGCTTGATGTGGATTTGATGCCAATTAGATGAATCGCTAGTACTATCTTTTGAGAGTGATGCTTGTCTGGATAAAAAATTGAGTAGTTTCTAAATTTTTGCTATTTTTTGGTTATCTAATTTATATGTTATCCTGGAAATGGCTAAAGAAAGCAGTACATGGTGATTAAAGTAACTGGAATTATATGCTGAATTTTCTTTCTTATTTATTATTTAATCCTGATTACAAGATAAAGCAGTTGAGGTTATCAAATGATCTGAAAACATTTTATATGTTGGGAATGTTCTGTCTTATTTTGTTACTTCAACCTGATGTTCCAAAGAAATGTCTATTTAAGAAGCTCACGACTTAAATTGGTTCAGGATCTTCAAGTAACAATTTACTGGTTAATTTGCATATATACATGTATTGTTCTTGCAGAAATGTAATATAACTTTGACGATTGGTTCCATTTTCTTCCATTACCTTGCTGATCTACTTTTTCTGTTGTGTTCAGCATCTTTTTCTGTATACATGTAGGATTGTATGTTTAGCTTTTTCCTTGTAAGCACTATGGAATTTGGAATGCAGGATGTCGTGACTTACGAGTACACATCCATGAAAAGCTTGAACGAGGCAAAGTATGGCTTTTGGGGGTTTTGGCTAGGAAAGCTAAATCGATTCTTGAAGATGATAATGCTACCCAGCAATTTGAAGACCATGATAGGAGCCATCTACAGATGCCTGACACATCAGCAGGTGGTCAGGTGAGTGATATTCTTCATCGGGCAGCTGGTCTTAAGTGGTTTGAATTCTTAGAAGAAAAAAAAAACAAACAGTTATCCTAAGGTGATTCTTGGCAGAGTACGATTGGAACCAGTGAAAAAGCAGATTTAGAAATAGATTATTTTAGTTTTTATTTCACTTAAACTGGATTGTATTATAAGATATAAAGTACATGATTTTAACAGCAAGGTTTCCAAATTTAGTTTGTTACTAACACTTGCGTTAATGCTTTATCCTGATAATGTTTAACCTCATCCAGTTCACTAGATTTAGGTCTGACATTATATATTTCTTTAAATCTTTCTTCTTCTTTTTTTGCTTTGTTTCATTGACTTTGTGATGTGATTCTTCTCTTTGCAGTTTAATCAACCGAATCCCTCTTCTCATAGTTACGAGAAATCGGAAAGCTCTTCACCTAACAAAGGCTCAGAATTTGCTTCTTCCCTACACCACATTGGCGGCACAATAAAAAATGCTCTTGAAGTAAGTTTTGTGACATCTATCTACATCATGTATTCCTTTAAGCTTGTGAACAATAAATATTGTGTATTATTCTCAAGATTTAATTACGGAAGCATGTGATGAGCTCACCTTCAAATTTTGAGTTATTGTTGAGGGACAAATATAAATAACCATGCTTTTGCTTTATGACTGTTATATATCATTATCATCTCTTTAGGATTGTTGCCCATCTTTTATTTTATGATTTTGTTATGTATCATTCTTTGTTTTTACTTTTGGAAACTATAATACATGTCATTTTGTGGAAGTAGAAACTGAAAGCCTCTCCTGTAAACTGAAAGCCTCTCCTGTAACTTTTATCATAGATTTCCAATGGACAAAATTCCCTCTGGTAATATTCTTGCTTTTTCACTTCGTTAGGAGGGTTTGACAATTATGGAGAAAAGGACAGCAGACATCATCCAAGAAACACAGAAGCTGCAAATTAGAAGAAAGAGTGGAAGTTTCAGTGCACGGAATCAGCCTACAGATATCTCAGCTTCAAATTATCTCTATCCAAATCTTAATGACTATGAGACTCAACTGAAGGCATCACACGACGTAAGGTGGCAAATGTGTATCGTTGGGTTACATAGAAACACTGCTTGCATGTCTTAGCCTAGCCTTTATTCTTCTATCAAGTTGACTTGTCATGCTACCTCACAATAGCTTTTTGCTTAATGTCTCAAACCTACATCTCTGAGCATGTGTTTTCTGTTATGGTAATTTGTAAAAAAAGTCTCTTAGTTTCTTCAGAAAAACAGTAGTTTTCACTTTTGAGAAGTTAGAAGATTTCAAATTATTTTACCCACAAACAAGGTTTGTATTTCAAAACTTAAATACCAGGAGTCAGTTTTCTAGGTAGTTGAAGAAATTTTCTTTGCATGTAATTGACTGTACACTAGCTAATTGAACTTTTCTTTCAGCTCTTTGGCCAGTCTCTTATTATTTTATTAATTGTCAAAAGAACAAACATTATTTAGGACTTGTGCAGGCATATTCCCTGAACCCTTGGAGGCATTATTGGAAAATATTACAAAAAAAAAAAAAAAAAAAACCAAACCATTGATCTATGTGCATCTAAAACTAAAACAAATTGACACGTAACTTTCAAACATAAGGATTTGCATGATATCCCGAAACTCCATACAGCTCTAAATGTGAACGGGTATTTATAATTACTTTCGAAGGAGCTGGAATGGTGCAGAGTTTAGAGTCTTAAGACCAAATGGGGAGAAAAATAGTGCGTGAAAACTTGAGCTGACAATTGTAGGTTTTCTTTCATTGGATCTTCTTTTCCTGGTAGGAAAAAATTACCTCGTCTCAGTTTGCTGAAGAGCAAAAGTTACGTCTAACTGGGATATGGCTCCATTTGGGGGAGAAAAATGAGAAAAAAGAGAGGGAAAAGGTCTTGGTGACACTATGATTACTGTTGTGAACATTATTCTATCATGCAACATTTTGTTCGATAATTTGGTATCCCTTTTGCTTTCCTTGTTAGGAAGCATGGACATGATGGGACATGGGACACGAACAGGACATGATACAGACATGGTGACATGGCAGATCCTTAAAATATAGCGCGTGGGGACATCAGGACATGTTTGCATAAATGTGTGTTGTCTTCGTGTCTATGCATATTGTAAACTTTAGAATCCTTTGTGATCTAAACATTTTTTTAATCAAAAATAGAAACCAAAACAATATAAAATCTTAATGATTTCAATCCATGGCTTCTAATCAAGGTATGAAATCAAGCGAAGAAATCTGTAAGTCCGAGGATCCTGCTTGCCCCTCACATGTTTGTGAGTTGTTTAGATTCTGCTAAAATAGTATTCCACTTATGTCAAAAGATCTATTTTTATGTATGTTTAAGAAAAATGGCTTCAAGGCATTTGAAATGCCACCGTTAGGTTTTAGTCCACCCCCCCCCCCCCCCCCCCCCCCCCCCGGCCAAAAAAAAAAAAAAAAAAGCTGAGGCAGCTCCCAAATTTTTTTTTTCATTTTTCTAAATCCAATATGGTTCCAGTGTGTCTTATACATATGTAGCAAATATAGTTGGACCGTGCGAGTGTTGGTGGCCGATGTGTGTCTCACATGGACATGATACTCATTTTTAAGTATTTGTGCTTCATTTCTTGCTGGTTTATATAGATTCTTTCTATGGTAGAGTTCACACTGTATTTCTTGTTCCTGCAGTAAACCTATATGAAATGATAAATGTATCACCTTCTGCTTGTGCTTTACAGGTTGCAAATGCAATGGCTGCCAAGGCTAAGCTTCTTTTACGTGAGCTAAAAACTGTTAAAGCTGACCTTGCTTTTGCAAAGGAGCGATGCACTCAGCTCGAAGAGGAAAACAAGCTTTTGAGAGAATGTCGTGACAAGGGAGACACCCTTGAAGATGATGATCTGGTATTCTCTTCTTCCATACATGAACTAAAACTTTAGTCTTTTAGGTCAATACTTTTTTGAGAGAAGATTTTAAGATCGATATAAATAATGAATCAGATTTCAGACAATGTGATCTTAAGAATTAGGTCTACTACTTATGCATAATTGCATATTTCCTGAATACAGATGTCTGCTTTTATCACTAATACTTGAACCCAGGAGTGCATCTTCATCCTTTATAATAGTTAATAAAATTAAGGGTTAATGCTGAAATAAGCAGCAGAAACACAACACAAGTAGATACACATGACACAGCAGATCCTTAAAAAGTAGGACATGGAGACAGAATGACATTTCACGCACATGCACACACAGGGAAAATGGGATATACAGTGTCACTGCAGCGACCTGCCTTCAGTGACACTGCAAGTGCCATCAGACTCGAATTTCAAGGGATGCAGTGGTATCTAGCTCATGAAATCTGAATGCAACGACTGATATTGAAGACCTGTTGGCTTCACTTGCAATGGCATTGCAAATCTAGGGCATTCATCCACACACGCGCACGCACTTTTGTGTCCTTCCAAAAGGATTTGAGCCCGAATCCTTCCAACTCAAATACAGTCCTCCGACATTCGAAGACAAGATCCACTCTGTTGAAGTTGATCTATATTACTTCAAGTATCCATAAACCAAAAATCAAGTGTTTTGAATACTTTTTGCCCATCCATCAAGCGGCGCAAAATGGATGGCCGAAAGTAGTGAGTTGGTTAGATTTATGCCTTTAGACATATAAATTCTCGATCCGGCCATTGGAATATGATCTAAACATTTAAAAACCCCTACAAATCAATTTTTGCTAGGTTTCAAATGTTCTGCACCGTTAAACTAACCAACTCACTATTTAGGCTGTCTGTTTTTTTCCTACTTGATGCACGGGCAAAAAATATTCAAAACACTTGATTTTTGGTTTATAGATACTTGAAATAATATAGATCAACTTCAACGGAGTGGATTTTGTATTCGAATGTTGGATGTTGGTGTTTGAATAGGAAGGGTTCGACCTCAAATCTTTTTGGAAGGACACAAGTCTCTCTCTCTCTCTCTCTCTCTATATATATATATATATATATATATATATATATATATATATATTAATAAAGAGGGCATTTATACATACATAGACTTCCAATGCATCCAAAAGTCAAGACTTGTTTCTAATGATATACCATGATTACATATGCTACAAGTTTTAACTTATCATACATTTACATGACTTTGCAATACTCTCTTAACTTTCTACAGACTATCTCAATTTATCTTCTTATATCTAAACATATTTAAACTTATTAGTCCTATACAAGTTAATATTTAGATGATATTTTTCTTCTAATGTAGTTTTTGGTAATAAATGAAGGTAAATAATATTTCAAATATGTCGTGTGAACAAGAAGCATGTGAGGAATACAAGACACATCAAGTGTCCTAAATTTAAAAAATATATATATATATATAATTTAATAGGGTATTTAAGAAGTGTATGACGAATTATCAAAGAATGACCAAGAAGGTTCTAAATATTATATATTGGGTTCATATCGATTGGGGCTTGTTCAAATCGGATAGCATATATCGGGCGACATATCGTATGAGATCATATCAGATATCCATATTTGACATTCTATATATACAAGTATTGATAATTTAAAGATAATTATGGAGTTTTATATGTCAATAAATATGTGACAAGATGCATGCAGAGTATTCAAGTATATTAGTGATACATACACAATGTAGTAGAATAAAATTAGAAATATGCAAACCAATTCAAAGTCTTATTTCAACTAACTCATAATTATAATTTTATATAGCATGAATCATGAAAAATTTACTACTTTCCTGAAACTTGATGAATGATAAAAAATAAAAAGATGAAATCCTTACTCTTTAATTAAGTCTTTGAATAAGAGATTTACTTGCAAAAAGCAAAAAATATGCATAATAATTACAAAAATATACAAATAAATTGATATCTAAACAAAATAAAATATAAAAATCATTGCCCTTTCTAAACATCAACCTACCCTAAACAAAATAAAGTGATAAACAACATGCATACATAATCAAATTAAACAATATCATAAATTATAAATATTTAATAGACATTCATAAGTCTTAAGTTTCTAATAATAGCATAATATAGCTCAAAAATTAGGGCCAGACCCGATTTGTTAAGAAAAAACCCAAAGGAAAAAGTGCAAATCAGCCGATATCGGGTTTATATATACCGGCCGATGTATCGGTCAATATTGGTTGATATGGGCTCAAATTGATATGGCTGATTTTTTCATCGAAACATATTTGTATAGGTCCAAAACTAATATATTGGTCATATTGGCCGATATTTAGAACCATGCCAACAAGTGTTGGTGTTCGACACGTACTGACATGTACAATGTTGCGGCTCAAATCTTATAGAATTTATCGTCATTATTTGAACACCAAACAAATAACAAAGTCACCTATTCTTGATTTAAAATACATGAAAATTACAAAATTGGCAAGAAAAAAATTGAATCCACAGAGACTTGTTGAAAACCACAATTTTAAATTTTAAATTACTTTTTAATCTAGTTTTAAAATAAATGATTTGGATTTTAAAATTTAAGTTAAGAAAATTAAAACGTTAAACTTTATCAATATGAGCAACTTTAGAGATTGAGAACCACTACCATGTACATAGAGATTCTTCTCTTATGCCTTTATTACTCTTTTGCATTTACTTCAATCCTTAGAAGTAGTCTTTATTCCAAAAAATTGGATGATTTAGCAATAAATTCAATGTACTCTTTTATTCTATCTCAGATTAAGCCACAAATAACTCTGGCATTCTTATTGTGAAGGAATCCCTTCAAAGTCGACTTGATCTAATAGAATTAAGAGTTTTCATTTAAATATATTTTTAATTAATTTAAACTTAAGATGAAGTACCACATTGAAGTGAAAAATAATCCATCAAAACCGATAAAGCTTAAATTAAACTAAAAATTAGACATTAATAATATAACAAAAGAGAACAGAAACATATAAGCAACTCTATTCATCATGGAGTGGAACCCTCTCCCCAAGAGAAGGTTCTCGGTCACTCATGATGGAGAATCTAATTAATTGAGAATAAAAACAAGAAAAAACAAGAGAAGGAGCATGGCAATGAAAGAAAACAATTGATTAAATAATTTTCTTGTCACAACTCTAAAAAAATAAAACTTACTCTAAAACTCTTTTATGAAGAAAAGAAATAAAACTCTTACAAAATCCTTCTCCTATAACCTCCCTCTTGTAATCCTTTTATAGGGAGAATAGAAGCACATGTTATTTCAATCATTCCAACATGTTTACAATATGTTTCCTTAAATTGCTCCAACATGTTTTCTTCAATCACTCATTTGATTTCAACATATGATTTGAATGGAGAAAATTTTTGAGCTTCAATCACTACTTTGATTTCAACATATGATTTGAATGGATAAAATTCTTGGAGTTTTGGTTTGCACTTAAGTCTGTGGTCCGTTCAACTTGGTTCAAAACTTGATTCATTTCATTTTGATCTCTTGTTGTACCCAAACTTACTTGCTCAACACCGAATGACTTGTATAACTCCTCAATTCTCTAAACAACAAAAATATACCAAATAACTATAATTAAACAAAAATGATGTACTAATAAATATGCAACTTAGGTATAAATGTGTACAAATATGCTTTTATCATACGACATGTGTATTGTCTCATGGTAGCATTGTCCATGCTGCAGATAGTTGCCATGTCAGGCAATTGTTAATCAAGGTTTCGTTTTCATTTTCTAAACACCCTGCCTACAAGAAATGCTACGCTTAAAATCGTTCTTTATTTGTTCATGTGAATATTATAAAGTTTATTTAAATAGTAAGGTTTGAAATATTATTTGATATCAATACATCATATGGTAATACTGATATTGCGAATACGAGACAAGTTATTGATATTTCCGATAAGACCAAGACAAACATTTGATATTTATGATATTGTTTATTTTGATACTAAAAACCTATGACTACGATGTTGATACAAAGATTTCAAATTGATATCAGTTTGTTCCTAATTGATGTAGTAGAAAAACTTAATAACACTTGATTATTGGATTTTAGAGTATTTTAAATGATATTGATGAACTTTGACGAAGGATCTTTCATTTGATTGCCCGAATATTAAATTAAAATTAGAAAATTTTGCCTCATATCTTGTCTATACACATACACATACATATATATTTTAAATTAAGATTTATTACTTTCAACAAGGTTAGTTTATTGAAGATTGAGTGTTATTTCCCCCTTTTTGGCTACACAATTGAAGATTGAGTTGTTACTTGGATATCAGGCCAAACCCACCCCAATAAGGGCCATGGCGACTTACCCGCACCCAACTAGTAACAAAATCATCTTGGCCTGTTAGTGGTTATGATTTTGTTAGAAAGAGGAAACTTGGAGATGGGGCTTACATCTCATATATAAACTCTTTATGATGATTATTATTTATAAAATCTATTGAAATATCTCTACCCAAAAGATTTCCACCTACCTATCATCTCTTTAGATTTATCATATTAAAAGCAAAGTCATTAACTCTCGAATAAATATCTAGTTCTCACGTAGTCTTGGGCAAGGCTATTGAGACACGAAAAAGGAGAAATGGTTATGGAGCAGCGTAGGATCTCAAATATGCTTTTGCAAACGCAAGATAGTGCATCATCTGTTGTAACTTAAGCTTATGTTTATTATCATATTAGGATCATGCCTAATATATGTGCATCCGTATGTTTTTCCTCCATTTGTATGTGTCCACGAGCTACACACTGTATCCAAGAACTCTTCACCCTAGAGCATATCCCAAAATTGATATTTTTATTGTAGAACAATGTTATACTGCATAAAACTTTGATCTTTATTGGAGATCTATATTAAAACGTTATTGTAGATCTATGTCAAAAGTCACATCTTTGCTATATTTTATCTTTCTACATAATTAATAATAGATCTCTTGTATGGATTTTCATTGAATTAGAAAAGAGGATTACTAATCAATATGGATTTGATACTACACATGATGTTTGATTTAGATTTTTGATTAGGTTAATTATTTATTGACGTAGCATCTTGAAAAACTCTAGTTTTAGATATTGATTGTTGCAAAGTTATTGTATTCACTCACCTCAATGAATGTACTAGGAGCATGCACAAATTCGTGATATTGTGATTATTTATGGTGAATATTTTTATAATTGCGATTTCTATAAATTTATGCTATGTATCTTGTTATTTTTTTTTGTGTGTGAAACTCGGTCTATAAATTCATGTGATTTAAATCTATTCATGTTGTTGGACTATGCGATCTTTGTTAATTTTTCTATGAAAATTTGATATTGATCATGAATATATGTGATTATGTTGTATTTTGAATTAGACTTTTGTTGCAAAATTATGCATGAGGATTGTTTTTATAGATTATGGTTATTTGTTTTGATCCATAATTTTGAAAGTTGTAATCATGAGTTGGTGTTGATTGATATATGTTGAAGTTGTTACATTGATTGTTTTCATGCATTTAATGTGATATTGTGAGTTTTTACCATGATAATCTCCTTAGCAAAGTTTACATAACCTTAGATTATAGGCAATTTTTAGAAATTCTTTTTTGAATTTTAATTATAAAAGCAGACCTCGAAAAATAATTACAAAAATCGATCTCTTCATCGCCACGTAGGTGCCACATAGAAGTGGGGTGCAACTGCCCCGTCTACGTGACATTATATGCGCTGCAAGTGGCAGTTTCTAGGTTCTGATTTGACAACTCAAAACCTAAAATGGCATCTTTATTAGGTTCTAGTTGCCAACCCAGAGCCTAAATATGCAGATTTATTGGGCGCTAGGTTGGCTACCTAGAACATACGTAAGCGAGTCTCACTTAAGCAAAAATCTCGAGTTCATGTGAAATAAAGAAACAAAACTCACAGAGATAGTCACGTCTCAGAGATAGTTTTTTAGCTTAGCTTGTGGTATGGAATTCATTTCGAGATTAAGTGTGGCTATTTGATTTTGAAGATTATTTTGAGTTCACTTTGAATTTGAAGATTATTTGAAAATAAATTGTGATAAATTTGAAGATTATTTAGAGAAATCAATTTGTAGTTAAATTAATAATTGTGATAGCTAGATTAGTTGGAATATCATTTGAAGATTTTTCAAAATTGTGATATTAATGTTGTATTTAATCGGAGGACTTCGATATTGTATAATATGACCAGATTCATTAGGGAACTTCTAGGACTCATAAACCTTTTGGGGGGGGGGGGGGATCTAGCTCTGGCTAGCAAATTTCTCATACTCAGATACCCAATCTTGGGTATCTGTCCTTGTAAAAGCTGGGCCATCTATGTGAATATCCAAGAACACCCCCACATCCTACAGTGTAACACTCATCTCTCCCACTGTAAGAGATTTGGATGCCTGAGGTCTCAATCTCTTTACTAAGGTTGTAAGTGAAGGGGCAATCGAGTCGAACCTACTTCAAGTTGGAATGAAAGAAAAATGTGGCCTTACTAATACAATCTATGACACAGGGTCCCTCAAAACCTCGTTATCATCTACTCTAGAATGATCTACACACTGAATCATCCTGCAATTGTAAACACAAATACAATAACTCGAAACTCTCATGCACAATTGTAATACTCATAACTAAAGTTTAAAACATAGATACCATGCTCGAGTTGACATGATTGATGCTTGTGTTGCAAATAGAGAACAACAAGATTGGCCTGACCTGCCTTCACCAATGTTACGTCTGGATGTAAATTAAAAAAATGTTAGCAACCACTTATTGATGATATTAAGCATATCAAGTACTAACAATCTCAAGTGTTCTAAATTCTAACAATTAATCTAATACAAAACAAGTTTTGATTAATAATAATATACGAATACTTACCAAATGAAAGATGGGGGTGCCGATAGGTTGGGACACCTAATCTTATAGTGACCAAGTTGCTTTCAATTACTACACCTATTGCGTCTTTTGCCCGTCACGCCCTTCATCCATAGTACCTCATATATGAGTTGATGGTGGACGTGCCTTGTGGCTGCAAAAGGTAAGATATAAGGCCCATTGTACTCTTTCCAATATCTTTTGTCTGAAATAGGATGAAATATTGGAGCATAAGACAATGTGTATTTCCCCACAGAATACCATTGTGCGCCTTAAGGGTATCTACACACACTGCAATTACATGTGAACATGGTAATTTTTGAAGATGAGGTAAATTACAAGTAAATTACAAGATCAAGTGCACCCTTCTACAATGATGATAATTGTGCATGTATATCTCTCCCTGTTTGACTCCTACTCAGTCTGACTGAATCTCTACATCAAATGAAACTGGGACTTGTTGAAACGATTTCTCAATAGTGCCTCATTTTTTGCTGTCAACAAACAATGTCCATCCCTTTGGTGTTTTCCCGTCGGGTTAGAAAGTATGCAGTTAAGCGGTAACATTTCTTTACAACTAAGGCTTGTATTGGCAATGTTGGAGCACTCTCAAGGACACCATTGAAGCTTTCTTAGCAATTTGTTGTCGTGATGCAAAACTGTTTACCTCCATTTTTGATAATGCCTAGTGATATTCTTGTTTTTTTTTTTCCTTCAAACTATTATCAATCCAGTTATCTATGGCTTGAGAAGCATTCTTTTAGCCTCATACACTAGTGGATCTGATGCAATTCCAGACTCATAACAAATTCTGCAAGTTTTTGCTTTAAAAGTTTTTCTTTTTGAAGTTAGCTCTAATATACCTCAAACTATAATGATGACAACGTGGTGCAGGCCAACTATTTTTAAGTGCATATGGTAATCCTTTCATGTAATCGAAGATAAAAGTGATTATCCTTGATGCACACTCAGTACAAAGTAACAAGTACAAGACAAGAGCCATGTCTAAGTTTCTTCGGTTTCACCTTCTACAACTAACATAGGCCAATAAATAGAGTTCACCATGTGTGTCCACTCTAGTGGCAATAAGTAAACGCCCTTTATACTTTTCAAACAAATGAGTAGTATCAATACTCCATAGCGGGCGACAATAAGTCAAACCTTTAATAGGACGTCCTAAAACCCAAAATACATGACAGAATCGTGCCATTCCAACACAACAAGAATCAAGTTGAGTTATGGTGCCTGGGTTGGTTTTTTTTAATTGAATCAAGATATTAAGGAAGAGTTTCATAAGACTTTTCTCAATCACCGAAAATCCTTGACAATGTCTTTGTTCTAGCATTCTATGCCTTGCTATATCATATCAAGATGAAGTATTTCTCGTGAATCTATTTTTGAAATCCAGTAGGTGTTAGATCAAGATTAGTTCTCACCATAGGCATAATCACATTGCAAACTAATCTGGATGTCACTTGATGATGATTTGATTTAAGTGTGGGCTTAGAGCATGTATGATCTTTCACAAAAGATTTAATCTTGAAGTATCCACCAGAATTTTTGAGACAGAGGCGTGGAGTCTCCATAGGCACACATGCCCACCTTCTTATTATCGTTACAAACTTTGTTGGTTTTGATGGGCTTGAACATCACCAAACATTGGATGGACTATTCACTAACAGCCTATTGCAGTTTGCCTTTTGACTCAAATATATCACCGACTTTCAAATTATCATTCATGGAAGGATCTTTTGGTCATATTGTGACTAGGAGTGATATTCTCAACCATGGTTGCACAACCCATTGTTATCATCTTGAAACTCATCAGGAGTCGGCTTTTAACCTATTGGGTGTCATCATCATTTGCAACTTGCATGATATTTTCCTGGACTACATTGTTCTCGTCATCGTCGTCGTTATCATTATCATCACCATGTTCATTGTGCATTGATGCTAGATGAGTTAGAGGGACACACACTTTTCGACATTGTATTCAGCATGAAATATGACGCCACACAATGTCTCTGTATCATATGAATACGTACATTAGATAAGATGATATATGAAACATTAATAAAACTATTGATCTTTGTCTCCAATATCATGTCTCCAGTGTCAAATGTACTACTTACGCTTTTTATCTATTGTAGTGGTTAGATTTTGATCTGCACCATGATATTCACGTCCTAAGATGTGTACTTATAAAAAATCACGTGTTTTGGAGTTCGTTTGATTATGCTTCAAATGTTTACATTTAAAACATAATCAAATGAACTCCAAAACACTTTATTTTTTATAAGTACACATCTTAGGACGTGAATATCATATTGTATGGTCAGATCATGAAGTTTTTTGGGAAGTTAGAGTTTTAAGCCACCATCTAAGAGAGCTCTCTTATATGGCAGCTGAGGTACATATTCCTCTATATATATATATATATATATATATATATATATATATATATATATATATATATTGTGTACAAGCTAGTGCTAATATACTTCAGAACGTGCTGCGATAAAGTAATTCGTGCTATGCTCTGTTATATTTAATAATATACTTATGATAACATCTTATACTGCAATAGCTTTAGAACAATCTACATTGTTAGTTTGGCTAACTGTCTCAATTTTTATTTTTTGTGTTTTTCTAATATATATATATATATATATATATATATATATATATATATATATATATATATAAAGAGAGAGAGAGATTTGTGTCCTTCCAAAAGGATTTGAGCTCGAATTTTTTCAACTCAAATACAACCCTCGGACATCCGAATATAAGATCCATTCCGTTGAAGTTGATCTATATCATTTCAAGTATCTATAAACCAAAAATTAAGTATTTTGAATACTTTTTGCTCATGCATCAAGTAGGAGAAAAACAGACGGCCTAAATAGTGAGTTGGTTAGTTTAACAGTATAGAACATTTGAAACCTAACAAAAATTAGTTTGTAGGGATTTTTAAATGTTTAAATCATAATCAAATGGCCGGATCAAGAATTTATATGTCTAAAAACATAGATCTAACCAACTCACTACTTTCGGCCGTCCATTTTGCGCCTCTTGATGGATGGGAAAAAAGTATTCAAAACACTTGATTTTTGGTATATAAATACTTGAAATAATATAGATCAAGTTTAACGGAATGGATCTTTGTATTCGAATGTCGGAGGGTGATATTTGCGTTGGAAGGATTCGAGCTCAAATCCTTTTGGAAGGACAAAAGTCTACACACACCCCACAGAAATCTTCCCTAGAATTTTTTTTAATGACATCTCATGGCCATACCATTCTCTACAGCGATAATCAAGGCCTTCCTAAATATAATGTTAACATCAAAACTAATTTTATGTGGTTTCCGCATAGGTATACGTTATATTCATTTTGTCCTTATCATTTAAATTTAGGAATATTTCGCTACAACCACCTACTTTACTTCATAATTAGAAAAAAAAACTCTGATTCGCTACAGCCTCATCCATGTCAGCATAAGCTGATTCCTCCCAACCATCACTTGTTTATATATTTTCATTCGCTATTTTATTCTTTCCCATTGCCCCTGACGTTGCTTTCCGTCAACCTTTGACCCCGATGCTGAGTAATTCGCGGGTCGACCTGCGCGGTCAGGTCGCCGTGCAGGTTGGAAGGGGGCGTGGAGCGGGGGCGGAGCTCCTGGAATTTTTTTGGGATCAACTTTTTTGTAATGTTTTAAAAAACCCGTTATGTAACTCGTTATAACCCGTTATAGAACATAACGACACCCGACCGTTATATAACACTAGCAAAAAACGCTCTTCCCAGTAACGAGCATTTTTTGGAGCGTTACGAACGTTACGTTATGAAAATAACGTAACGTTCGTAACTCACGTTATTTACACATGTTGTTAAACATAAAACAGCGAAGCGATTTCTCTCGATAAATAAAATCAACATGAAACCCTAAATTAGCGACGACGAGCGAAGCATCAAAGCACCCCAGTGCATCCTCTCTCTGCAATAGACGATGATGGCGACGTTGACAATGACTCTTGTGCGGTTCTTCTTCTCTCTGCGGTTTCTTTTCAATTGATCTCTCTCATCGGCGACTATTGAAGAGCCCCAGTTCTTCTCTCTTTGATCTCTCTTCAATTGACGAGAAACTCGCCATCGTAACGCTCTAAGAAAATCAAAAAGCCGCACGACTCTTCAATTAACGAGAAATTTATCGTCGATCTCTTTCTGATCTCTTTTAATTGACGAGGAAGTACACGATGTCGGAGCACCTCAGTTTCTCGATGCTTACTACAAATTGTTATGAGACTTGTTAAATGTGTAATATATTATTTTGATATTTTTTTAGATTTTTAAAATTATTTTCTTGTTTATAAAAATTCTTAAATATAGTATATATATTGATTTTTATTAAAAATATTAAATCGTGTAAGTTACGTTTTGCGTTACGTTACAACTTATTTTAATATAACAAAGGAAAAACGTTATTGTTACATTATCGTTATTTTAAAAATTGCTTTTTTGTAGATCTTGTTTTGTTTGTGCTCGCGATGAGTTTTGTGTATAGATCTGAAAAGCATTAGGTATCATTCGTTTCAGTGGACGGGGGTCTGCTGATGATGGCGATGCTGATACGAGGATTGTGATTCATGATCGCAGTCTTTTGTGAGCACTGACCCAAAAATATGACATTTTGTGAGGATTGCGATCACTGCGATCAAGGTCGCAGTCCCCATAAATACTCAAATATAAGATATTTTTGTGAATACTGCGATCATGATCGAAGTCCTAATAAAGAGAATTGTGATTATAGTCCAGAAATATGACATTTTTGTGAGGACTAGGATTATAGTCGCAGAGGATTGCGATCATGGTCGCAGTCCTCATAAATACTGCGATCATGGTTGCAGTCCTCATAAATACTGCGATCATGGTCGCAATCCTCGAAAATAGGACTCCAATCATTTTGTGAGTTGATCGCAGTTCTCAGAAATAAGGCATTTTGTGAGGACTAATCATATTCGCGGTCCTCTATACTGTGATAATTTTGTAAGGACTGCGATCATAGTCACAGTCCTGAGAAATACGATATTTTCGAAGTGATCCGTTTTTTTTGAAGCAATTACTTAGGGGTATTTTCATCTTTCGCTGCTGATGAGCGCTTCAGCGCTTGACACGTAGGTCCACATTATTCCTTTAAAAAAAGAGTGACTGAAGCGAACAAAACTATGAAGCTGAGCTTTTTCCTAATTACGATTCGATATAGGGGGTGTAGCAAAATTCCCCTTAATGTACGTGTAATAATGTAATATAATTATGTTACATTATGTTATAGTTAGTATATCTAGGAGGTCGAGTATAGATAATGATATATGACTAGGAGAATTTAGCAAACACGTTCTATATTGGAGGTTGAGGTTCTTATTGACTTTTGAAGTTATTTAGTTTTTTTAATTTTATGTAAAAAACATGATTTTTCACGTGCATAGGATTTTAATTTGCTTTGTGGTTTTGTACATATACAAAAGTGGCATTTATAGTTCTCTGGGACATATTAAAGGTCTGTTCTCACCTACCGCATATGTCCACATTGTTCATTGTGAGTAGAAATCATGGAACTTATGCAATAAAAATATGTGTTTTGAAGATTCTAACCCATTTGTGTAATGGTTGTAGAATGAAGGGCTATTTAATTTAGAATAGAGCGGGCATTTGATGAATGGGATGGAAATCTTCAATTTCTTTTACCCATATATGTTTCTTGACATTTAGATCGAGTTGAATGGTGTGAACAAATCATTGGGGTGGCCCTCTTTGTTGTTACGCACAAACACGGGAACAAGTTTTGATTATCATTGGGGTGGGGTTGGGTTTGGGCGGGGGTGGCTATGTTGTTGCGAGTTGAACCTAAATCTGGTGCATCAGATTTCTCCGCTGCAGGAACAAAAAATTCATCTAATGCTTTGTATTGTGGTTCAGAACAACCCCGTCCTTTCATAAATTTTATCAAAGACTTCACGTTGCAGTTGAGAATAATCAGACTGTCATGGCTTGCGGTTGTACACGAACACATACATTTGTTCTTGGAGGTTACAATTTACAATTTTTAAAATCAAGACAAATATTTGTGAAGAAAATAGAATGTCAATGGTGAGGATGGTGCTGCAATATTGGAAAGATGGAGTAAGAAATTAGTGCATTCATGACATAAGAGGTAGCCTCACTTGCGGACAAGATTTGAATGAAAAATCACTTCAGGTCAATTATTAGTTATGAAAGACATGATTGTATGCGGGTTAAGAGTGAATCAAGGTGCTTACTCGAACGAGTGGTAGACTAAGTTCTAACTGGATTGAGGCTGTAATGGAAGTTGATAATTCAATCAAGGAGATGACCCTAAATCGAGTGAGAATTGGCATTTAATGCTGTGTCTTTGTTGTTACTGTTTAGGAACAGTCAACCAGTTGAGAATTGTTTAATTTGTGCTTTTTAAGTCATGCTAGTGTTAAACTTGGTTGTAACATATTAAGAGTTCTGATTTGAACTCCTTGATGATTTGGATGCATCCGAATGAATTTATTCTCCCTGCAGATTCAAAATTTCTCTCATAATCATGCTTCTTTGATGCAGATACGACTTCAATTAGAGACAATGCTGGAAGAGAAGGGAAGGCTTGCACGAGAGAACTCCATCTATTCAAGAGAGAATCGTTTCTTGAGGGAGATTGTAGAGTATCACCAGCTCACGATGCAAGATGTTGTCTACGTGAGTGAAGGTATTGAGGAGGTCGAGGAGGTCTGCCCCATCCGTTTGCTACCTCACTTATCCAATCCTTCTCCTCGACATCTCTCTCCCATCATATCTAGAGCTGGTTCTCCCAGCAACTCCAACCACACTACACCAGGATCTGACTTCAGCCACTCTTTGCCACTAACTCCCCGATGCCACGATGACACCCCAGAACTTTTCTTAACAGCTGGCTCTGCCTCTCCTTCATCTCCTTCTCCTAAAGCGGTTCCTTCGTCTCCTCCTCCTCCTAAAGTGGTCAAGGCAGAAAGTGAGTCAGGGAGTTCATCATCTTCACCAAGATCTGACAGTTCGAGGCAGCATAGTTCACCAACACCTGCTTGAGATCTGTCTCTCACCCACTCTCCCCCACCTCTTTTGCTCGTGCTAGGTTGGTTTTGTGCTTGTAAAAATAACAGTTCATTATTCTCAATTTGCATGCATCATTATTTAGTAACTTGAAACAATAAGGCATGGTATGTCAAATGATAGTTTGTCCCAATGTGAGTGTCAGTGCTGACTGGTTTTTATTGTTTCTGATATATGTAGCTAGTTAAGCGTTATTTAGAAATCTGCTTGCGACATGTACCGCTGATTCTGCAACTTTGATTCATGGTGATTCTGATGACTTTTCCTGGTGAGTAAACCAGTGATGTTCCCCAGTTTTTTGATTGAACAAAATTTGTTTTGTTAATGTTTGCTATTGAAAGGATCTCTTGGAGCTTCAGGATGCAGAAGCATTGACCTTATACAGCCATATATGACAGGTACGCGTCAAGGTTTTGTGAAGTTGAATTTTTTTTTTTTTAATGTTCATACACTATTTGTAGTCTTCTTGTTGCCGAGATTTGTGTCTGCCTTTTGATTTTAGTCAATCAAAAGTGTAGCTAAGCTGCTCAGGATTGTTGTTGTTGTTGGACTTGGTCATTTGGGGTGAGTTAACTTATGGTGTAGTAATCGTGTTCAGGTTTCTTATAGCCCCATATAAGTTCGTCTTGGGTCTTGGGATATGAGACGTAGCTTGGTTAGTTATATTATCGTCTTGTGGTATGAGAACGAGGATGTGAAAGAAAATGAAATGAGAGTTTTTTTTTTTTTTTTTTTCTTATAATTTTCTCATGGGTGTGTTTGGTTCAAGCGGAAAATCAGAATTGAGAAATGAGTTTTCTCATTTCCTTTGTTTGTTTTGAATTAGAAAAGGAAAATGAGAAAACTTTTTTCGTCCTTTTTTTTTCCTTTTTCTTTTTTACACAGTTTCTTTTTCTTTTTACACGATTATTTTTTCACTTGCAGGATGTTACAACTAATTTTGTAGTCATGTAAATCTCATTTGTAATAAGGTGTAGCTCAAAATATTTAATTTTGCGGTCATGTAAGTCTCACTGGCAGTTTGGTTATAGTGTAAAAATGTCACTTGATCATTATTATTTAATTTAATATTATTGGATATTATTATTATTATTATTTAATAATATTTGATAATAATTAAGATTTTTTGTTTTATTTAATACCATAATAATATTTTTAATTTGTAGTACTTTATTTAAAGCTTTAATTTTTAATATTAGTTTAATATTTAAAAAATTATATTATTTTTTATTATTGGTTTAATATTTTTATTACTGTTTAATACTTAATTGAAATTTTTATTATGCATTTTAATTATTAATAACATATTTAATTTAATAATATTGATATTATTTAAATCACCTGACAATTAATTTTGTTCAATTACACTATCATATTACTAATCAAACACTGTAAATACAATATACATTTTCACTTACATTTTTACATTACAATCAAACATCGTAAAACTTATACAAATCTCAATTTTTCACTTATATTTTCATCTTTCCATCTCAAATTTTCACTTGCATCTTTTCCTCTCACTTGCAGCAAACCAAACATGTCATCTCTCAAGGCGGTGAATAGATCAGAGTTGATTGGCCCAATTGCCTGAATGAAAGTGTTCTTTTTAATCGCTGTTTGTCCATCTCATTTGCTCTTCACTGCTCGCATAGGAATCTTCATCCAGGTTATGCTCGGAGAACTTTTTGCCAGTAAAGAGAGTTTACAACAATTGTGGTACAGTGACAATCACATTAACCCTGTATGTGAATTTTTATGGCCTGGATCACAATTTAAGCCAACAAAATCTAGACAGGACTTGAGATTTTCATTTTTCCCCTTTTCCTCTTTTTTTATTTTTTTGAAACTTTTACTCCTCCCTGTGTGAGAGAATGAATTTATGAGTAATAATAAATATGTGCAACATGCTGGTCATTTAATTGCTGACAAGAGATCGTTCACAGAGTGGAGCCTTCTTCTGTTGAGTTGGGGACCAAAGTCTGACACCTGAAGACTGTGACACAACAAGACAAGACGCTGCTGCCTCACTTGGGCCGAGTCCCCCCACACTTGGTCCCCAAACAATTTGTTGGTTAGTGAACCGACATACCACTCAATACAAATCTGCAGCCATGCCCTACTTCTTCTGCACCTTCTTCTCTTCTACTTCTACTCCCTACACTATAGGTGAATCATGTCCACACTCTCTCTCTCTCTCTCTCTCTCTCTCTCTCTCTCACTCAGCCTCTTGGACAGTGAAAAGCTCTGACTTCTCTTTTTCCATTGCACGCAGCAGAGCTCCAAACGTAAAGTTGATTGATTAGTTGTTGATTGATGACATCACGAGTCAATGATGGATAGATCTGTTTTTTTTATTATTCACTCATATTGTTAGATATCAGCTCAGCAATCATAATTTGTGTCTGTCTTCTAGCATTTGAGCTGACACTTCTGGCAAAACTCTAGATCTTTTATTATAGATGTATTGGAACAAAATTCCTTTTAAGCCCGCTAGTTAGCGTCTTAATTGTGAAATACTATACAGTAGAGTGTATATGTTGTGTAGTCTATAGGTGCTTTAGATAAGTATAATTACTAGAAAAATATTACATATTTAAAAGAAAAAAAACCAACTAATTCTTGTTTAAAAGGTTGCAAAAATGCTAATCTTTCAAGAAATGCTATAAATCTCTGGAAAATATGTTACAAGTTTGAAAAAAAAAAAGTTTGTTATTGGGTCTAAAATGAAAAAACACCTAGAGGGGGGGTGAATAGGTGTAATTGCTAATCTAAGAAACTCAATGCAAACTAAGTGCGCTAAATGCGGAAGCTAATGCAAATTATGCACAAACTAATACAATACAACAAGTGTAGCCGAATTCCCCTTGCGAGGCTCTGGACTAACTCCCCTTGATTCCCCTTGAAATGGGTTGAGGTGTTATGTGAAGCTCTTGTTGGATGAGTATAAGTTAGGCACACACACACAAGCAATCCAAGCAATGTGCACACACAATCAAGCCAAGCAATAAAGGATATAGCAATATGAAATAATGCAAGGCAACACAAGCAATATGATATGGCAATATGAGTTAAGCTCAACACAAGCAAATATGATATGATGATATGAAGTATGATGCTTTGCACAATATAAATGAGAGAGAGTTAGAGAGACAATGGATCAATACGCAAACACAAAGATTTGTTTCGAGGTTCGAACACCTTGCTCTACATCCCCGCCTACACCACCGTGTAGGATTTCCACTATCTCAACTCCCACCAAGGGAACCTCTACCAAAGAGGATTACTTACAACTCTAGGAGTACCAAACTCCTCTCACAACAACAACCTCCTCACAACCGAGGGGTTAGGCCCGTAGCCAATACAACAACCAATCCACACACCTCTACCGAAGAGGCTCACAACCAAACTCCACCTCTACCGAAGAGGGATCCACAACACAATCACCCGATCACCTCTACCGAAGAGGGATTCACAAATATAAGGGTGTTTACAACAATGAGGTTTACAACAAACAACCTCAAACACTTCTCTTTCTTTTTCTCTTATCTTTTTCCACAAAACAAGATCCTAATAGTTTAGGATAGAAGATATAGCTCAAGTGTGGAAAACTAGGTGTTTGGAAAACTAGCAACAAAGAAAATCACTTGGGAAAATCCTTCCAAAAGATATAGAATGAAAACCAAGACAAATCTCCCAAAATATTCTTTTCTTTGATTTTTCCAAAACCTAAAACAATAAAGATTGAAGAATTAAAGCCCCAAACACTTTTGAAAACTTGTTTTAAAAACTCTAGAAACCAGAAATTTTTCTCCTTAAAAAACTTGGCCAAAATCCCCAAAGAGATGGGGTTTATATAGCCCCTATACAAAACTAGCCGTTAGGCTGAGTTGGCAGTCTGACAGACTGCCGGTCGACCGGTCCGGTCGACCGCCAACGGTCAAAAATGTGACCGTTGGGCAATAGCGGTCGACCGGCCCGGTCGACCGAAACAAACCGAGAGCAGAGCTCTCATACCCGGTCGACCGGCTCGGTCGACCGTCCACTGTGCCTAACAGACGTGCACGTCTGTGCACATCGGTCGACCGGCCCGGTCGACCGGCCCTTGGTGCGGTCGACCGTCACGGTCGACCGACCAGCCTGTCAGCACAAAACTAGGTCAGAAAAATTTGAAAAAATATTTTATAAAAACCTTTTATCATTTCTGAAAATTCCATAAAACTTGTTTTATCATTTTATGTTGAAACATAAACATGTGATAAAAATTTCAAGACAATATATCAACATATCAATTCATTTTTGAGTCTTGCAAATTTTATCAAAAACAAAACCTTGTATTTTGTCAAACTTGATTTTTCCAAAACATGAATAGGGATATCAAATAAGTTTGTTTACCAAGTTAAAGCATGTATGTATAAATAGAAAACATCTACTATACATATAACATATGTAAACTTGTTTTGATCAACTATTCATAAAAACCAAATATCAAATCATAAAACGTGTGTGTTTTGTGCACTTGAGCATATCAACTAAACTAAGCTTTACAAATGGATCTAAAACACTATCAAAACTAGGATACCTAAGTCTTCTTGACGATCTTCATCTTCAAGTAGACTTGCTCCAAAACTCCGTGATTCTCCAAGTGCAAAGGTATGATCTTTAAGCTTTGGCACCGGAATCATCATGAATAGCTTCTAATCATCTTGTTGAAGCTAATCACCAACTAATATCCTGTTAATGATCTGAAACTTAGAAACATAAGAATATTAGTAAACATAACTTCATGAGTGTTGATCATCATCAAAACTAGAGTGGAAGGCCATTGGGCCAACAATCTCCCCCTTTTTGATGATGACAAAACTCATGGAGTTATATATGCATGGATTAAAGTTAAGCTTCAAGGAAGCTCCCCCTTAACTCATGCATAGGGATAAACAATAAATATATGCAATGAATATCAAACATGAAACATGCATATGCATAAACAATAATTGGTTCTAGATATCAAATGGAATATTCAAAACAAAATAAGCTCTAGATACCAATTACAAAGCAAACTCTATAAATCAATTAAACTTGAGATTCTTGAGATTAAAACATAATATATGCATATAAAACATAAGCATGCATATAAAAAAAACATGTACCAATCATGCATAGAAGTAATTTGAGTTTTATATATGCATGTTAAACTCTCAAATAATTCTCCCCCTTTTTGTCAATCATCAACAAAGGGGTAAACAATCAAAACCATAGATAAAATGAGGGGTAAAAATCTTTCTCCCCCTTTTTGTCAATCAAAACAATGCAAACAATGTTCTCCCCCTTTTTGTCTAAAACAAAAAAAACAAAATCAATAAGGGGTGACTACAAACATGATATCAATTAAAAATATGTCAATGAAGCATCTTGATACCAATAAATAAGAATCAATATATGTTATATGCTATATACATTCATGAAGAGGAAGACGCTAAGTTAGCTTCCCTACACATATGCATTACATGAAGAAGGGATGACAAGCCCCAATTCACATAACACATATTATGTAATGCATAAGAGGAGATGTGAAGCTCCCCCTACACACGTATATCATATAAAGAAGAGTTGTCAAGCTCCTCAATTTATAATATACTCAACATGAATCTATATGTAAGAGAGATGTTAAGCTCTCCTTGCATATAGGAAATACAAATCAAAACTTTGAATATTTTCTTTAAACAAAATTTTGAAAATACCA
Source organism: Agave tequilana (assembly GCA_038442645.1). NCBI lineage: Eukaryota > Viridiplantae > Streptophyta > Magnoliopsida > Asparagales > Asparagaceae > Agave > Agave tequilana. The sequence continues at coordinate 29,074 of JAVJIF010015763.1, forward strand.
ATTGTAATTAAACATAACAAATTACCAATTGTAAAACAACATAACAAATTTTGAATGTCTAAACACAAATTTTGATACCAATTGTAAGAATATATTTCATTTTGAAAATATATAAACAAATTTGATGTTGATATCATATGTTCAAAATAACAACTTTTAATCATAAAGAGTGGGAGTACAAATACCAATTGAAATATAAAATCAAATTTTCTCCCCCTTTATGAAAAACAAACTAAAGACATGCATAGTCTTGATAACAATTTAAAAGTAATCAATTTAAACAAAATTGAAACTCAAGCACTAGCATAAACACAAACATATATATGTATGAAAGATAGATACCAATAGAAATTGATATACTTGGAATTTAAAGTATACATACATACAAAACATATATGAGTATACAAGAAGATCAAAATGATACCAATTGAAAGAGTTCAATGATACCAATTGACATAACAATAAGTTCAAGTGTATACATCATATTCTCTACCACCCAATCATAATTCAAGTTTTAAAGATTTTCAATTTAGGGCATACATGAACATGATCTCCCATCCTACCGCCCTTTGAAGGTAGGGTTTTCAAAGATAGATTTGAAAATGTAGTTTTGTTTGAAAATCACTACCAAAATGAAGAACACCGCAACTAGTTAAATGGAAAACTTGTTAACTAGTACGAAATCCTTCAAGCAAGGAATAAAACAAAATTGAAATTCACATGATAATCATCACTCTAACCAATAAAGCATAACTCATGAGAAACAAAACATGAGCAATAGATATGAGTGTACAAATAATATGTGAAGATCATAATCATGAAAAATATTTCATTAAGCTCAATTATTCCTTAAAACATAATTCCATCAAAAACATGAAAAATCATATAAAACTCCTTATTTAATCTTCAAGGCATATGTATGTCTAATACAAGCTAAAATATACATACATATCCAAAACTCAACGAGTCCACTGAATGTATATTCATGAAGGCACGTGGCTCAAAAAGATGTATATGTATAAGATTAGTTTGAACTAGATAGACATATACATGAAGTTAAACATAAATACATGAAACATGAAAATCTACATCTTTACTAAAAGCAATTTTCATTTCAAGGTATATGTATGTCTTGTCCAACATGAAGTATACATACATATCCCTAAACACAATTGAGTCCATATATAGATTTGCATGAAAGGCAAATGACTCAAAGGGTATACATGTATATCTTAAAGTTTGACAATAATACACATATACATGAAGTGAAAACTCATAAAATAAATCCAAAAATGGAATACAAGTTTGAAATGTATGAATCATCAAAACTAGACTATACTAGCACATCTAATGGGTTCAAATAAGCGTTCAAGCTCATACATATATAGATTTATTTGTGGCCCACTATATGTACAAGTATAATTCCTAGTCTTAATGAAAACTAACATCTAAACAAGTAACCTTAACATGAAGCATCAAAACACAATACAAAAATCATCATGATAAACTTAAAACATGATTACTATGTAAATTCACATGTATTAAATTCATGATGTACATTATAGCTTAAACAAAAGTGAGAACACTAAATATGGGTTCATATAAGCATATGTGTCTCAAATACTATACATGTATGTCAAGGATCTAATAAACATGGAATGAACATACTAATCCATAGACATCAAAACATGCTAGAAACATTAAAACATGGAAAGCATGTAAACAATAAATGGGAGTAAAGGATTGTTACCAAAACCAAAGAAGCAACTTTCCTTGTCTCCAAAACATGGTGGTCATCTCCACCAAATCTTCCCTTGAAAGTGATGCATCCAATTTGATTTCCATGAAGTCCGGAACGCATCCACTCCAAGGTGTCATCACTCTCACGTCATGTGAGAGCCCACACCTACATCAAAAACAATAGGAGGGGTGGTCTTTGGTACCCATACCTTCTTGTTGGGTCCATGGGGGTTAGTCCCTTCTCTAACCCAAACAAAATTCTTTGCTAAATTAGGAGTATGTAATCTATCATAACAAAATTTAGCAAGGTGGCCTTTTCGACCACAATGTGTACAAGTGTACACATGAGCATACTTGTGTTGATGGTGTCCGTGTGAAGCATGTGTATGCCGTGATGGGTGTGCATGCATAAGGATGGAACTTGTTTCTTTCGAACCAAGATTTCCAACCGTGAGTGGTTCATGGCACATTGGCTCATAGTGGAGCCCAAACAATCTACTCTCTTCTTTAACATACAAATATCATCAATAATTTTAGAAGAAGAGGTACATGCATTAGGTAGACTAGATGAAGAAGCTACACTAGCATGGCAAACATGTGCATCAATTTTATTTTGCAAAACAATATTCTTATCTAAACAAACATTCAACTCATTTGAAATAGAAATGATTTCGTTTTTCAAAGCAACATTCTCTTTTAAAACAAAATCAACTTTAGAAGACAAATTTTCATTTTTCTTCAAAAGAGTTTCACAATCATTTTTAGACTTTAAAAATTTATTTTCTTTTAAAGTAAGTTCCAATTGAGATCTCAATGAATCCCTTTCATTATAGACCTCAACCTTTTCTTGCAAAACACAATCAAGTCTAGAATGCAAACACTTATTTTCTTTTTCAATTTCTAAACTTTTCTTTTTCAAAATCTTATATTTTTCAATTAGTTTTTCACAAACAATAGATAGTTCTTCATTCAAAGCATGGGGATCAACAATATCATCACATGAAGAACTAGCATCATAATCACTATCTAGGTGGGATTCCGAATGTACCTCAAGGGAGTCATTCCCTTGGACCATGTAGCATTGTTGTGGTTCGGATTCTCCACTAGATTCCTCTTCTTGAATTTGAACTTGAAGCTCTGAGGTGGTGGTGGTTGTCAATTTGTTCCACACTGCAAAGGCGGAATCAAAGTTAGAAACACATAAAAGATATTCTTTAGGCAAAGTGCTTCTAATAGCCTCTAGGGCTTGTGCATTGGCCCCTATATGATTGCAATCACCAAGATAACATCTCTTGGTGGCCGCAAGGAAAACATGCAAACCTAGGGTCTTTAGGTACATGGACATCCTATACTTCCAAATATCAATGTTGGAAGGATCATAACTAGGTGGGGTCATGAAGTCCATGGTAAACTATATATGAATGTGCAAACAAACAAATGCAAATGAGATTAGCAAGCAAATGGATCTCACTCCTAGGATGTTAAGCCTAAGTATCAGGAGCACTAGCTCTGATACCAATTGAAAAAACACCTAGAGGGGGGGTGAATAGGTGTAATTGCTAATCTAAGAAACTCAATGCAAACTAAGTGCGCTAAATGCGGAAGCTAATGCAAATTATGCACAAACTAATACAATACAACAAGTGTAGCCGAATTCCCCTTGCGAGGCTCTGGACTAACTCCCCTTGATTCCCCTTGAAATGGGTTGAGGTGCTATGTGAAGCTCTTGTTGGATGAGTATAAGTTAGGCACACACACACAAGCAATCCAAGCAATGTGCACACACAATCAAGCCAAGCAATAAAGGATATAGCAATATGAAATAATGCAAGGCAACACAAGCAATATGATATGGCAATATGAGTTAAGCTCAACACAAGCAAATATGATATGATGATATGAAGTATGATGCTTTGCACAATATAAATGAGAGAGAGTTAGAGAGACAATGGATCAATACGCAAACACAAAGATTTGTTTCGAGGTTCGAGCACCTTGCTCTACATCCCCGCCTACACCACCGTGTAGGATTTCCACTATCTCAACTCCCACCAAGGGAACCTCTACCAAAGAGGATTACTTACAACTCTAGGAGTACCAAACTCCTCTCACAACAACAACCTCCTCACAACCGAGGGGTTAGGCCCGTAGCCAATACAACAACCAATCCACACACCTCTACCGAAGAGGCTCACAACCAAACTCCACCTCTACCGAAGAGGGATCCACAACACAATCACCCGATCACCTCTACCGAAGAGGGATTCACAAATATAAGGGTGTTTACAACAATGAGGTTTACAACAAACAACCTCAAACACTTCTCTTTCTTTTTCTCTTATCTTTTTCCACAAAAACAAGATCCTAATAGTTTAGGATAGAAGATATAGCTCAAGTGTGGAAAACTAGGTGTTTGAAAAACTAGCAACAAAGAAAATCACTTGGGAAAATCCTTCCAAAAGATATAGAATGAAAACCAAGACAAATCTCCCAAAATATTCTTTTCTTTGATTTTTCCAAAAACCTAAAACAATAAAGATTGAAGAATTAAAGCCCCAAACACTTTTGAAAACTTGTTTTAAAAACTCTAGAAACCAGAAATTTTTCTCCTTAAAAAACTTGACCAAAATCCCCAAAGAGATGGGTTTATATAGCCCCTATACAAAACTAGCCGTTAGGCTGAGTTGGCAGTCTGACAGACTGCCGGTCGACCGGTCCGGTCGACCGCCAACGGTCAAAAATGTGACCGTTGGGCAATAGCGGTCGACCGGCCCGGTCGACCGAAACAAACCGAGAGCAGAGCTCTCATACCCGGTCGACCGGCTCGGTCGACCATCCACTGTGCCTAACAGACGTGCACGTCTGTGCACATCGGTCGACCGGCCCGGTCGACCGGCCCTTGGTGCGGTCGACCGTCACGGTCGACCGACCAGCCTGTCAGCACAAAACTAGGTCAGAAAAATTTGGAAAAATATTTTATAAAAACCTTTTATCATTTCTGAAAATTCCATAAAACTTGTTTTATCATTTTATGTTGAAACATAAACATGTGATAAAAATTTCAAGACAATATATCAACATATCAATTCATTTTTGAGTCTTGCAAATTTTATCAAAACAAAACCTTGTATTTTGTCAAACTTGATTTTTCCAAAACATGAATAGGGATATCAAAATAAGTTTGTTTACCAAGTTAAAGCATGTATGTATAAATAGAAAACATCTACTATACATATAACATATGTAAACTTGTTTTAATCAACTATTCATAAAAACCAAATATCAAATCATAAAACGTGTGTGTTTTGTGCACTTGAGCATATCAACTAAACTAAGCTTTACAAATGGATCTAAAACACTATCAAAACTAGGATACCTAAGTCTTCTTGACGATCTTCATCTTCAAGTAGACTTGCTCCAAAACTCCGTGATTCTCCAAGTGCAAAGGTATGATCTTTAAGCTTTGGCACCGGAATCATCATGAATAGCTTCTAATCATCTTGTTGAAGCTAATCACCAACTAATATCCTGTTAATGATCTGAAACTTAGAAACACAAGAATATTAGTAAACATAACTTCATGAGTGTTGATCATCATCAAAACTAAAGTGGAAGGCCATTGGGCCAACATAAAATAATGCTAGTTTTCTTAATACCCCATTAAACTTTTATGCTTTTTTCAAGAAACCTCGCTCAACTTAAGAAATCCCAAAACATCACTCTCAATATCGATTTTATAGTTGTCATCCCAGAAAACTACCCTGAACTTTTAATTAAGTATCAAAACAACTCATAAACTTTTAATTCAGTATCAAAGAATTACCTTAAACTATTGGAAAGTACCAAAATAATATAGTTTATGGTGGTTTTTAGAGATTTCTTTAGTTGAGAATTTTTTTTTTTGGAGAATCATGAAATTTTAAGACGGTATTAAGAAATTTAGCCTCAAAAGAAATTCATTTTCAAGCTTGGGTGGGTAAGCATGTTTATTTATGTTTCCAAGAAGTGACCACTCTTTTGCTACATTTGAGTTACCAATGGTCATATAAAGTTTCTTTTAAAAAGTAATACAAATAGCGTTACTCTTATTATTTTCATTCACCATCGTGGAACCCTATTTGCATTATTTTTTTTCGTGAATGAAAATGATTAGAGTAACGCTATTTGTACTACTTTTTTTATATTATATTATATTATTACTCCATGAATTGTAAGTCACACCCTCATGAATTGTGGCTCTCACCCTTTCTAATTGTTAGTGTGACCAACAGTTTATAGAGTGTAGCATAAAAAAATAGTACAAATAGTATTACTCAAAGGATAATTGCTTGAAGAGTACAATCATATAACAAGAAAACTACAAGTTTGAGAGAAAATTTAATAGGACGGCTATAAAACGAATTGTACTCTAATATCTTCTAACGTCAGAATGATAAAACAATAAATAACAATATCTGTAAAATTGTATATAGGGGGAAAAAAAGAGAGCTGATGGAGAGTTACAATGCACTGATTTTTCTAAATAGCTCATGTATCTATGTATCTGATACGATTCTCGTTGGATACCCGTTAACGGATGCTTTTATATAAATTCAATATGTACTTAGTTTAAAGCAACAATAAAACGTGAATGATGTGCTTTATAAATTTCTCTAGAAATGATTTTAACATCACACCACACTAATTTTTTGCAGTTTCCTTATTTGAAAAGTCCTCCAACCCTTTTTATAATTAAATTATAAAATATCATAATTAAATATATAAATATTGTTACTTATTGTCGTATCTGCAACGTATTCATATCGGTCATTTTTTAATTTTTATGTATCCACGTGTCTGTAATGTTTTGTATCTGATATGCATATCCGTATTCGTACAACCTTCACGAAGAGTGATGATGTCCTAAACACGAATAAGATCGCAAGGATAGGTTTAGAATTAAGACCCAAAAGTAAAGTTGGGTTGGGTTCATGCTAGTTTTACTTAACTTTGATTGGTAAAAAAACTACTTTTATCTTTTACTATGATTTATATTTGATTTTGATTTGGCATGTGGCTATAACACTAATCATGGGCCATTGAGATTTACCTCAATAATAATTAAGTGGTGAAGATTGTTGGATTTTCACTCTCAAAATCGAGACCCGGTCTTTGTTTATTGAAACTAAAAAAGGGAAGGATAGAACAAAACAAAAAACGAAAACACCCACAAATTTTTACTCTGCTCGTGTTCAAGAAATGGATCCGAATACAGAATTTTGTAGACCCCAGATCTGACATGGATTCAGTGGTGAGAATGAGATATAAGCTGGCTCTCACTGTCGACTGTCTAAAAATTATTAAAGATAAAGCCTCAAATGCGAGTCCTACAAACGCAGACCTCGTCTCCTATGCCTGAGGGTCGCGTTTCAATTCAAACGCGAGCCTGTGAGCTCTGCATTTCAACTCCAACACGAGCCTGTGAGCTCCGCGTTTCAACTCAAATGCGAGCCTGTGAGTTCCGCTTTCAACACAGACATGAGCCAGTGAGCTCCGCATCTCAGACAACAGAATGAAGTCCGCGTCCAAGTCAGACCCGCGTTTCTGTTGTAACTGTCAGCCATTACTGGGTCAATTAACACCCACGAAATGTGGGAGTTAATCTCCATTATGGAGGATTTATAAGGGACAATTATACCCCGAAAACCTCTATAAATTGCTATGAAAGCTATGAAGAAGGGGTTCAAACAGTTGAGCTCTTAAGAAAATCAACCAAAGAGAGAGGTTCAACACCTGAGCATTGGAGTTCAGCTTTTGAAGAGTTCAAGAGAACAAAAGACTGTGTTCCTTCTAAGTTGTTAAGTTCAAGTTCTAATCTCTTTGAAATTTCTCTTAATCGTTGACTGAAATTCATGTACTTCATCAGTGTGCTTAAAACGAGAGCAACAATAAGAAAATCCAGAGTAAGACTTTTATCCGACTCGTCAACGGAAACAAGAATCATTTTTCACCGCTACACGAAGAACCCGGCATTAAACAAGAGGGGATCCACTCAAACCCTCCTCTCTTTTGTAATCAGAATTTATTCCGTTGTAATCTTTCATCCACTCAAAGAAAATTTACTTTGCTCAATTTTCTGACGAAACAAAAGATGGCGACTTCGCTGGGGACTTCTTTTTCAACCGACGAGAAGACAATAGCGTAAGCCGATCTCACGTTTCTCGGATCACGGTCGAATCGCTCGTGGTCAAATTCGACCAAGAGAAGTATGAAAAACTTCTCTCTTTGGGCTCCATCAGCCCCAAGACTAGGCGGCAATACTGCAAAGCCTCTATGGAGACTCACTCTCAAGTCTCTTTAGAGATTCTCTGAACTCTCTAGAGGCTCTGATAGCCTCCCATAGCAAACATGGTTTGCGTCAATGATCGAGGAAAAATCGTGCACAAAAAGTGTTGTTTTGAAAAGTGTGGATGCTTTGGCTTCCTCGATACTTCCGTTATAGAATAAAGGCTAGACGGGTCGAATCCACAAGGACGGGAAGGGATATAAACTTTACCGGTCTATTCACCTGTGTGTTAACAGTTCTTTTATGTTTTAAAGAATGAAAAGAAAAAAAAACAAAGAATGAAAAGAGAAGAATACGGTGAACACAAAGAAGTGGGAAACATAAAAAAGAATGTATTTGTGATTTTTGGTATATTTCTAAAATAAAGTAAAAAGGAAAAAAACTCATGGCTACTAACTACTAATAGCTCCACTAACCATGCTAACCTCTTAGTGATAGTTGCCTCACATGTATCCTTGGCCATCACTAGACCTTGATTCAAGAGCGTTTCAAAGGATGGCCCATAAGATTACTTTCACATCCAACTCAACAACAAGTGTAAGTTACACTTAGACCATCAAAACTAAACTAGAATAAGCATGAAATAAAATAATGTATCTTATTAGAGAGTTAGATGATGAGTGTTAGAAATCCATCATCATGAGCTATCGATTGCTCTTACAGGAGCAAGGCCAAGTAGAGGCTATTAGATTCGTGTGAATTATCAAGTAATTTGTTAGCAAGTTAGTGGTTAGTAGTTAGTTGCCATGAGAGAAAATTAGCTAAGCATGTAAAAAGAGTTAGAGAGAAGAAAACAAGTAGAGATAAAGAGAAAACCTTTCATAGAATGTCACCCTCCATTACAAGCACTCTTACTTTTATCCTATGTACTACTCTCTTCTCTATCACATGATCTACAAGAAATGAAAAATGTAAAAGAGGAAGAAGAAGAACAACTAACCTAAACTATAAAAGAAAACTATCTTAAAAAACTCTCTTCCTCTGTTCTGAAAAACCTAAGGTATTTATAGGCTAAGGGGGACACCAGGGAAGCATCACGGGGCCACGAGTCGAAACTCGACACGTGGCCCCACCAGAAGGCCGCGAAAACGTGGTTTTTGCCGTGTTTTCGCGGTTCTTCTGGGGCCGCGCGCGTCGCGCCAGTAGATGTAGACTATTGTCTTGTCTCTCTGCTTATTTCTGCTGCTGGTTTCTGATTTTCTGTAACCTATTTTGGCAGATCTAACTTCCAAAATTAATGCTATATTTGTAGGCTTTAAATCATCAAATAAATAAGATTTTTGGGCTTCTTCTTCATTCCACACCATAGACCTAGGAACATACAAGAGAGGTGTTATTAATAGAATTTAATATTGAATAAATGTGAAGATGTGATATGAAATATGCAATTTTGTATACTAATCACACCCCTACACTTATCTTTTGCTCGTCCCGAGCAAAACAGAAAACTAACTAAGAAGACTATTACACCACTTTCACAAGTGACGCGAATGTACTGAGCGTGTGTAACAAGATATTAAACATCTAGGTTTCCCTTAGAGGAGGAGTTTTGTCTCCTGAGGATTTTCAGCGGATTACACCTACAAAATTCATTAAAGAAAGAAATCAACGTTAGTATTTTACAAACGCATTTTGAAATAGAGACAAATGGTTTCCAAGGTCATAAGTTAACCAGAAATTATTTTTTCTTAAACTAAGTCTAAATGCAAAATCTTGTTATAAATTAAAGGTAAGAATTTAAAATTGAATTGCTTCTTTAATCTTTCATAAAACTCTTAAAAGATATGCACTTTGTGAATGTGAAGATTTTTGGAATATCGACTCTAATTTTCATGCCATTTATTTATATCAATTGTTTTCCTTTTTTTCTTCCCTTAGTTTTCTTAAGCTTTCTAGTTTACCCAGGTAGTGAGCCTTTAGCCGGTGACTTCCAAACTAGATGATTTTAGGGCACCAGGTGAGAAAACATCCCTCAGGTTTAAGGACTCGAGTAAAAAAGCCACAAAACTAAAGGGGATTATTTTATTTTTATCCACTATTTTTAGGCGTGAATAATCATGCTTCCTGAGGCATAATTACCCAGCTTCAATAAGTGTTTATTATTATTATTTTCTTAATATATATATATATATATATATATATATATATATATATATATATATATATATATATATATATATATATATGAGAGAAATGTAAATCAGCTGACACAGGAGGTAACTTCCTCCTATGTCGCACTCAAAAATCATATTTCCCGAATGAATTTTCAAGATCCGACCGTACATTATCATCTTCATATTCTAAGATATACACATATAAAAAATCAAGTGATTTGAAGTTTGTTTACTCATTGATCTAAACGTTCTATTTTGTTCTATTGTTAAAAAACCGTTAATGTTTGAAACCAAAAAAATGTAGTAAACAAACTTCAAATCACTTGATTTTTTATATGTATATATCATAGAATATGAAGATGATAATATGCGGTCGGATCTTGAAAATTCATTCGGGAAATATGATTTTTGAGTGCGACACAGGAGGAGTTGCCTCCTGTGTCAGCTGATTTACATTTCTCTCTCTCTCTCTCTCTCTCTCTCTCTCTCTATATATATATATAATATATATATATATATATATATATATATATATATATATATATGGCATTTCAGTCTTTATTTCAATCCCAAAAATTGTGTAAGTGTGAAGTGCATATATCTAAGGCAAAAAATTAAAGATTAAATTATCTTTTCAATCTTACTTTCTTATCCTAAAATTTAGACAAGATCTATTATATTGACTTGGTTTAATAATTCATAATTTTAGGTCTTCCTAATTCCTAAAAAACTATTTCTCTTATTTCAAAAGGTTTTGTAAAAAGAAAAGAGAAGGGTTTTTTATTCAAAATAAAAATTTAAAAATTTTCTAAAATGAAGTGTAAAAGGAAAAAATCTAAACAACCTATATTAGTAAACCCTCCTCCACATTTATCTCATGCATTATCCTCAATGTATTGTGAATGTGTATATGAATGAAACAAATAGGGAAGAAAAAATTACCTCAAGGTGGTGGTTCCGGTGGTGATCTGATTGGTCCACGAAATGCGGCCGAATTCAGAGATTGTAGATTTTGCAGGAACCCAACAGTGACCTCTAGAATACAACCCATTAAAAGAATAATTGAGTGAATGGTCTTATTTAAAAATTATTCCCATCAAATTTTTAATTTTCAAAAATAATTCTTGAGTCATTTTGTTCAATACATTTGTCCAACAATGAAGTATTATTATGGAAGATGGTTGATTTGGGCTCAAACGGAACAGGAACAAATACTAAATCAGGAATTTGACTTAGATCAAGTCGAGATTCAAAAGTGGGAGTCAAAATAGGTTGAAAAATGGGGTTCAAATCAAAGAATTGATATTCACACACTTTTCTCATCAACGGAATGTGGTTATAAAATATTAGTGACTCCATTTCACGGTGTACTGATATAAGATTCAATTTGACTCTGAAATATGAAAAAAAAAATCTGGTAAAGTTACCAGAGTTATTATATAATCAAAAAGTGAAATAGAATTATCAATTGGGGGATCAGGATCACATTCATGCCCAAGTTCAATTTTAGGAAAAGGATAACCAAAATGTTAAGATAGTTCTCAAAATTTTGGGCAAGTTCAAATGGATGTAATGAAATTGAATCTTGATTTTCGTCCACGGAAGGAATGTGAATGGGTAAAATGATCGACTCAAGTTCAGAAATTATGGGAATCAAAACTAGCTCAAGAATGTTACTTTGTTTAACACTACAGGAGTCGATATTGATTCAAGGATTGGACTCGAATCACTAAACTGAAACTCAGGTTCACATTCATCTTCAAGTTCAATTTCAAAAAATGAATAACTTGTCAAAATATCAAGGATTTGATTTTGGTCAAGTTCAGGTTGGTATGAAGAAATTAAAGCTTGATTTCCAAAATAACATGATTCTTTGGTCATATCAAAATCTGATGGACATTCGAAGTCAACCATATTTTGAATTAGTTGCTCGGACTCTTGCACGAATTCCTTAGTTTTTTTCCAACAATGATTTTTCTTTTAGTGGTTATGGAAAAGAACTATATAGATTTTGGAAATTCTCTAGATCTGATGAGGCCATCATGATTTCAAATTATTTTTGGGGTTCTATCATGGCTTCCATACTCTTTTGCAACTCTGATTTTTTTTTCAATTAGTGGCTCTGAAAAAAGGAGTATGTGGAGCAAAATGTGGGAAAGAAGATGGTAGATAAGGTGATTGATAATTTAACTAGAGGGCGGTGAATTCCTATGGACTCTGTGATGAGTGAAAATTATTTTGAAAATTATGGTCATAGAATTGGGGGTATGGGTCATATTGAGTTGGATAAACCCAATTCGGCCTATATGATTGACTTATGTTGTACACAGCCGGGTTGGAGTTTTTCGAATCAAATGGAGTTGGCGTGAAAAATGGATCCATTTGATTGAAAAAAATCTAGTTATATTCCATTTTCTCACAATAATCACAAAAAAGAAAAATCAATCAAACAAATAAATAAAAAAAGAAAAAAAATTTAAAAACAAGCCTATACTAGGGTTAACCTACACCTAGACGCCTCATAACTGGTTAGACTATCCATGGGGGTACATTGTAGGAATCTAACCACAAGTTAATTGGCCAGATAGGAGCAAGATCAGTGAGAGGTATTCTGCCAGGGCAACATGCCTAATTATGTCAAACCATTGTTATCGAGGTTTCGCCTCTCAATCCGCAAACTTTGACACCGATTTGGCAAGAGTCAAATTTTAACAACTTTTTCCTTAGGTCAATCTCTTAAATAAGTCCGAGATGTCCCTAGTGGCCAACGTCTAGCAAATTTTATTTAGGCTTGGGTTGTGTGAGTGGGGAGGTGATTTTTGGGTTAAGGGAGAGTAATGACTTCCCCACCTTATGTTCCACCTTATGTTATATCAGGTTATGCCCTTAAGTTCAATTCATGCAATTGTGCAATTTAGACAAGAATGAACACAAAAAGCGAGTAATCACTCACGTGTTTGTCCTAACTATATGCAATGCAATATGTACACGTCGGTCCAGATCACAACAACAAAAGAACAAAATACAATATATTGGAATGAAAATTAACACAAACCTAGATACAAATGTTTAAACCATTTTAAAACATCCAATTATCATATTTTAGTTCTTAAAATTATTACAATGCACAGGTAATATAAACAGAAAAATAGCAGTAGAAGATAGCAATATACAAAGATTTACCCAACCACACAAAATTTTTGAAGCACTTGCTCCATGCTTTCTTGAGCAGGGAAGTGCAAGCAAGTATGGACTTCTGCAATACTAAAAATTTATCCTACACACCAAAAATAAAGAAGAAAACTTAACAAAATGTGAGATCAAACAGTTGCCATCCCCGGCAACGGCGCCAAAATTTGATCGGAAAAAATCGTGCACAAAAAGTGTTGTTTTGAAAAGTGTGTATGCTTTGGCTTTCTCGATACTTCCGTTATAGCATAGAGGCTAAACGGGTCAAATCCTTAAGGATGGGAGCGATAGAAGTTTGTTGGTTTATTCACGTGTGTTTTAACGGTTCTTCTATATTTTAAAGAATAAAAAGAAAAGAAAACAAAGAATGGAAAGAGAAGGATATAGTGAAAATAAAGAAGTGGGAAAGATAGAAAAGAATGTATTTGTGATTTTTGGTATATTTCTAAAATAAAGTAAAGAGGAAAGAAAACTCATGGCTACGAACAACTAATGGCTCCACTAACCATGCTAACCTCTTAGTGATAGTTGCCTCACATTTATCCTTAACCATCACTAGTCCTTAGTTCAAGAGCGTTTCAAAGCATGACCCATAAGATCACTTTCACATCCAACTCAACAACAAGTGCAAGGTATGCTTAAACTATCAAAACTAAACTAGAGTAAGCATGAAATAAAGTAATGTTAGCTTGTTAGAGAGTTAGATGTATGAGTGTTAGAATCCATCATTATGAGCCATCAATGGCTTTTGCAAGAGCAAGGCCAAGTAGAGGCTATTAGATTCATGTGGATAATCAAGTAAGAAGTTATCAAGTTAGTGGTTAGTAGTTAGTTCCATGAGAGAAAATTAGCTAAGCATGTAAAACGAGTTAGAGAGAATAAAACAAGTAGAGATAAAGAGAGAATCTTTCATAGAGTGTCACCCTCCATTACAAGCACCCATGCCTTCATCCTATGTACTACGCTCTTCCCTATTACAAATCTACAAGAAATGAAAAATACAAAAGAGGAAGAAGAAGAACAACTAACCTAAACTAAGGAAAGGAAACTACCCTAAAACTCTCCTTCTCTGTTCTGAAAAACTTGGGATATTTATAGGCTAAGGGGGGCACTAGGAAAGTATCAAGGGGCCACTGGTTGAAACTCGACACGTGGCCCCACCAGAAGACCGTGGAAACGCGATTTTGCCGCATTTTCGCGGTCCCTCCGGGGCCGTCAGTGGGTGCAGACTGTTGTCTTGTCCCCTGCTTGTTTTTGCTTCTGGTTTCTGATTTTCTGCAACCTGTTTTGGCAGATCTAGCTTCCAAAGTCATATCTATATTTGTAAGCTTTAAATCACCAAATAAATGAGTTTTTTGGGCTTCTTCTTCATTCCACACCATGGACTTAGGAACATACAAGAGAGTTGTTATTAACAGAATTTAACATTGAATAAATGTGAAGATGTTATGAAATATGCAATTTTGGATACTAATCCGTGAACGTCTCTCAAGAGACCCGCGCGATGACCCGATGATCAACATGGTGGTAGAGACCAATCTCGCCGTTGTTCTCCTCTTAAGGCACTGTCAGTACAGAATGCTAGGGGTTTCCAACAACCCCTGTGGAGCAACTGGAATGCTTATCATCGACGTAGGCATCGCGCTCGTCATCAGCAAGCAGAAGATGCTGCAAAAATAGTCTGTGAAACTGGCACCAATCGCGAGACTCAGACCCGCTTTTCTGAAACAAAATGTGAGCCTGAGACCCGCATATCTCTTGCTCAGCATGAGACCTGTGTCTCAACGCCCAGACATGAGGTTTGCATCTCACTGCAAGAACGCGAGACCCGCGTCCACCCTTTGGTCAAGCCAAAATGCGAGGTCCGCGTTTCTCTGCTAGAATGCGAGACTCGCATTCAGCTAAAGCATGCACCAGAATGCGACTTTCACTTTTTAACTCTTAAACACGAGGCTCGCATTCAACAACAAGACCTGCTCAAATGAGACCTTCGCGTTTCAACATAGAAATACGAGGTCAGCGTCTAGAGCTGAACTAATAAGCCCTCACCCTTATGGGTTCGAGGCTAGTTTTTCAGATTCTCCCGCAATGGATCTGAGAGACTACTTGATAAAGAAGCGAAGTGTCCATCAGATCACAATGCTGTTGTGAGCGACTCATCACAGCAATACTCTCTGAGTGCCACTGCAGCTCTCATGAGAGCAAACCATCAGTCTTCAACCGGTTGTCAGCAGCCCCACCTTCTAAATTAGCCAAGAGGCGTGGCTCCCGCAAGAAGAGATCATTTTTCGATGTGGAGTACCCTGAGATGACTTCGAACATGGTGGTTCCAAGCACTACACCAAGTAAGTTAAAGGGAAAGTAGCTGGCCATCAGTTCTGAGATGTCCGATGTTGAACCTTCTTCAGGTTTGAAAGAAATACTAATCGAACCTAAAGAAATTTACCAACATACTCGCATTCGGACTGAAATAATTGCCTCGGTAGACTATAATGCTCTGGCCAGGGAAATTAAAGGAAAAGATGAGCACTCTGCCATCGTGGAGTCTTAGTCATCCAATTCTTACATGGAGAAGAAGGCCTTCGTACACATGGTCAACACTCCAGAAGAATTGGCCCGGTTATAGAAAAAGTAGTTTGATATGCTCCAAGCCCAGCAAGGGTCTATCAATGACCTTAAGAAGATGCTTGCTCTCTTGCTTGACAGGAAGAAGAAGAAGAAATCTCCAAAGAAATCGAGGTCTCGCGCCTTCAGCAAGAGCAAAGGCAAAGAGAAAGAGGTTGAAAACTCTATCTTTAAAAACGTTGAGAGTGAGAATCCCAAATTTGAAAACCTTGAGTCTTCGTCTAGAGAGGAAAGGAATCAGAAAGCGAGGATAATCACTCTGAGAGGATGAGTGAGCTCGTAAAATGCCTGGAAGCTCTCGCAAACTGAAGTAATTTGCAAGAAGTAGGCGTGATCATACCATATCTGGTGGAATGGGATGCGGCTACATATCCTTTCAAGTTCAAGGCACCAATCCTACACTTCTTTGATGGTAAAGGATCACCAAACCAGCATATATTCTACTTCAAATCCCAAACTAGGAATGTAAGATCGAACGATGCCATCATGGCTCATTTGTTCATTGGCACCCTCAAGAGGATAGCCTTTGAATGGTTCATGAAGCTTTCCGCTGGCTCTATCAAGACATGGGCCAACCTCATGAAGCTATTTCTGGCTCGCTTCTTCAAAGATGATGCAGATATATCAGTGCCAACTCTCCTTACAACAAGCAGAAGAAAGGAGAGTCCATCAAGTTGTTTGTGGAAAGATCTCAGAGTATGGCGCTTTGATATTCAAGTGGCATGACACAGTCTGCACTGGTAGAGACTTACTGTCATAATCTGCAAACCACACTCCTAGCTTAGATAGGAGTGGCCGAATATTGTACTTGACAATAGTTGGTGCTATTAGGCGAGCAAGCGGAGGAGATTGTTGCCAGGGTTAAGGCTGAAGAAAAGGAGAGTAAGCCAAGACCAGAGAAATTAATGCGGCGTGCTCTGAATTATCTTCTCAACCGAGAAGAAGGGACACCCTGGCAATGGAGGTTAAATCTCCTTTCAAGCCTAAGCCGGCTAGCAGGAGCAATTCTTCAGAATACGTGCGAGCTAACAAGCAATATTCTTTTAAGGATAAACACGTTGCCTCCCTATTTAAGTTGCTTCACAAAAGCAACAAGCTCAAGCTGCCAGAGGCAAGGCATCCTGAAGAGATATGCAAGACAGATGGCCCCATCTACTGCATGTACCACATGATGCTCAGACACCCTATGAAGAGCTGCTACATCTTCAAGGATGTTCTTCAGGCTCTAATTGATGTGGAAGCCCTCAAACTCTACCCAGAGCAGAAGAAGGTGACCGCCAATATGACATTCTCAGTGCCTTTTGGCAGGATCTCCCATTAGCGCCAACCAGAGTGATTCCCATTCAGAAAGGGAAACTAAGGGTGATGACTACTGTTCCAACAATAAGAAGGAGAAAAGTCTGGTCTCCATCCTAATTCCTCAAGGAGAGATTATGTGGGTCCTCCCCGATCTCATCGAAGGCCAGCAGTGGACTACTGTCACCAATAGGAAGTCCAAAGGCAAAGTAAAGACACCCTCTTGCAATGTGGTATGTGTTTCCTCAAGAGAAGTCAAAACAGATGTTGCTTCTCTTACTAATTCAGAGGAGAAAGAAATTGTTCTCGCTGCAGAATAGAGTGCCCCTCCCGTGGTTAGAACCTGGTCTGGTCAGCAATACTTGAAAAAGTATGAATACTTGAAAAGTATGATGAGGCAATGCCAAGCTCCTCCAAGCTAACCAAAGAACCAACCAAGCAATTCACGAAGCAACCTATGGATAAGAAGAAAGAACTTCGGTATGCTAAATCTCTTCAAAAAGACAAAGCGAAAGGGTCGCCAATGCCTTTTTGCTTTGATGTCTTGGCTCAGCTGGCCAACATCCCTACCAGAATCACTTTCTATAAGCTCTTGAGACTCTCCAAGTTAATGAGAGAAGATCTCAGAGAAGCCCTAGCCAATTCAGAGTCTTTGATTGCCTAGATTCCAGCTGGGCGCAAAGAGAAGGATGAAAGACATTGTCTCCAGACCTCCAAGCGTTTCCCCTGCATAACATTTACTCCTAAGGATATGCAAATCAAAAAAAAATTGATAGACACTTATATTACATAGGGTATATCGGATCATCTGAAGTAAGTCACATTCAGGTTGATCCAGGATCTGTGTTGAGCATTATGCCCGCAGGGTCATGCAACACTTGGGGATCCCTACCCACCGATTGAGCTCCACTTAAACTACCATCTATAATTTCAACGCTAATGGTACACGCCTGATGGGAAAGATTAAACTTAGGTGCCAGATCAGGGACATTTGATCTGAGGTGACATGCTATGTTATTGACGTTGACACCTCATACAATCTGCTGCTGGGACAACCATGAATTCATCGCAACTCCATCGTCCCATCTACTCTTCATCAGGTCATGAAATACGCCAATGAAGATGACAAAATAAGAACGTTGATCATTGAAAAGCAGCCATTCAAGGGGTAGAGAATTACTTTATTGATTCTCTCTTCTACTAAGATCCTCTTGAGGCTGCCGAGGATCCATCGTCGGAGAACTCAGACTTTGGTAATGAAGCCGATACTGAACCAGAGCCTGAAGAAGAATGGCTCTGGGAGCCAAACCCACTTCTAATGAGCATTGATAAGCTTGATTTCAATAACACCGTCAATACTGAAGGCGAGTGATATATCGATAAGAATTTAGATTTGGCTTACATTTCTGCGTTAGCTTTTGACTTCTGTATAGTCAAATACTAGTACAAACGTAAATAGTGACCCTTTTTCTGCAATGGATACTTTGACATCATTACAAGCACCTGTTTGGTGGGAGAAAAATTCGTGTAAAGTTTCCTTAAATCAATTGAAAAATTACAATGGACTTATACTCCGACTACAAGGGAGGGAGGATATTGAGTCTTGAATCTTCCCTTTGTTTAATGCTGGATTCTTCAGGTGGCGGTGGAAAGTGAATCTTATTTTCCGTTGACCGGGTGAACGTCAAGGACTTTTGGGGATCTTCTCTTCGGTTGGTGGACGGAGTAACACAGCTCTGTCGACCAGAAATCTCAAAGAGATTATAGACAAAGATTAACTTGTGCGCAGCAAGTTACTTGAAGAGTTGGACTCTCTTTCCTTCTCTGTAGAAGCTCTCAAGTCAAGTTCTTCTCCCTTGCCTTTTCTGATCAAAAACTGACCGACCTTTCCATAGCAACGGGGCTATTTATAGAGGTTTCAGGGTGAACGTGCCCCCTAAAAACACTCCACAATGAGGGTTAACTTCCTCATTATGTGGGTGGTGATTGACCCCATAACGAGGGAAGTTATAACTGAGACACGGGTTTCAACCCTCGCGCCTTGGCGCTGCAGTGCTGCTGAGACGCAGATTTTGATCCTCGCGTCTTGGTGCTGCAGTGCTGGCTGAGGCCCGGGTTTCGACCCTCGCGCCTTGGTGCTGCAGTGCTGGCTGAGACGCGGGTTTCGACCTGCGCGCCTTGGTGTTGCAGTGCTGGCTGAGACGCGAGTTTCGACCCTCGCGCCTTGGTGCTGCAGTGCTGGCTGAGACGCGGGTTTCGACCTGCGCGCCTTGGTGCTGCAGTGCTGGCTGAGGCGCGGGTTTCGACCCTCGCGTCTTGGCGCTGCAGTGCTGCTGAGACGCAGATTTTGATCCTCGCGTCTTGGTGTTGCGGTGGTGGCCATGATTAGCCCTGCGTCTGGAGCTTGGAACTCTACTTTTTGGTGACTTGTCTTTTAGTGATCTTTAGGCAGCCTACAGAACCCCCTCCAAAGTTTTCGATATTCTGCAGTTAGCTGGGACGGATTTCGAAATACTTTAGACTCTAGCTGAATTCACCCTTATGATTGGACTGACAATGCTCCGGGCTTGATCTTATTTGGAGTATGGCCTTCGTGAGTGTACTGTGGAACTCTTTGAAGCCGCCAAAATTGATCGTGTTGAGTGTCTAGATACACAGTCTAAACCTCCTGATGCTTTGAGTTTGTCGTTGGTGTACTTTGAACCAGGGGTGGACAGTCGTCTGCTTGTGCCAGTGTACTGTTGAACTGAATTGCAGAAGCAAGGATTGAATGCCAGTTCTGTGGACGCGGGGGTACTACTGTTTTAAAGACGCGCCTTCTATAGGGGTGCATCTTTTGGGATGAAAACGCGACTGTTATTCCATGAGGTAGACGCGACTTTGGCCGAGTTGAAAGATGCGATCTTCGGAGGGACGCGTCTTTTGGAGTGAAGACGCGGCTTTCCGGACGCAACTCTGGCCGTGTTAAGAAAGGACGCGTCTTTAGAGATGAAGACGCGACTGTTGGATGCGAATCCGTGCCATGAGTATGTTGCCACGTGTCCTGTAGAATTGAGGGGACATCTTCTTTTTGGCGTGCGAACTTCACGCTGCATTTAATGCGCTGTCCACGCGTCAGGCGGTGATTAGGCGTCGAGCCAAGTGCCGCGTATCTTTGCAAATCACTGTGCCTATAAAAGGCAACAGTCCTTTAAGAGTCATTATTAGACTCTCCTTCTTCTTCGTTTGTATCTGTTAGGGTTTGAGAAAGAAGCTTTCTTTATTCTCCTCATTTCCTTCATCGAACATCGAATCCTCGATCACAATGGCACCAAAGGCTAAGCATACTGCTTCGTCTTCAAAGGCCATCATTCCTGAGACTCAAATGGGCGGTTCCTCCGTGCAGGAAACCCCTATTTCAGGTATAAAAAGCCACCAGACTTGATTTTCGCCATTAAAGGGGTTTATAGAGTTCTTTTAACTCTTAAAATCCTTTTGAATATGAACCGCCAACGCGGGCTCAAGCCTGTATTTAATCGTCAGGCACAATTTTTGAGTCGATCAACAGGGCGCAGGTTTGATGACCTCTGCTTCTTTTATCTGCTCGAATCTGCGTCTACTTGTTGAACACAGGGCCCCAATGAACCTTGCGTTTTGGATTCAACACTTAGAATATTTCTAAGTGTGAAAGATTCAGACGCAGATTTCTTATGACTCTTGCGTCTTGTGAAATCAGATGCCGGTCCTCATGAACCTTGCGTCTGAGTCCAATACTTAGAAATTTTTCATAAGTCTTGGATTTTTAAAACGCGGGCTCCATACTAGCCTTACGATCATTGGATCTGGACACAGATTTTGATGATCTCCGCGTCTGGGTTTATTTCTGCGTTCGAGTTGTAAACACTTAATCATTTTCTTTCAGATTTCTGATCAAGTGTTATTTTCTTTTGCAGTGAGATATTCCTTCAATCCTCTCTCCAAAACGTGCCACTTCGGGCACGTAGGTGGTGCTGACCGCAATCTAACCTTCGTGTTGCAGAAAACTGCTCCTGTGACTACTGACAAGTCGAAGGAGCGAAGGGAGAGGATCTCTAAGGTCGACATGAGGACCTTCCGGGAAATTATGACCGACGGAGAATTTGAGACGGATTCACGTACTCCGTTAAAGAAACCCGTCTTCTTCTTTGGGGACAACATTGGCGAGGATGGTAGCATCTTGCATGACGACGATTACAAGAGGCTTCGCCAGATAGGGGATAGGAAATTCTTTCTTCCCAATATGGAGAGAATGTATCCCTTATCCTATCTCTAGCACATGTCTGTCCACCGAGCAATGGAATGGGAGCTTACCCGATCTGTCCCCGGTGTCTCCCTCGGCATACTAGGCACCAAAACTGTACACTCTGGCGGACACGGGAAGGAAATTTTTAGTTTATTTCCTGGATTACTCAGGTCTGAATACCCAGTAGGGGAAACCCCTCGGCTCAGCACTACCTTCATTAATCAATTCATGAAGGTAAGGGGTGATTTTCCAATTGACTTCCACCCGCTCGAGTGGGTTCATTCTTCCGACAAGTCCTGGTGGGGCAAGATGGTGTGCTTTGTCCTCGCCGAACTCGGAGCTCTGTTGGAACAAGTTGGATTGCGTCATGCGGTCAGGGCTGTGCAGTATGGCATCCCGCAGAGTTCCCACAATTTTTATGGGATCCTGGAGCACTACAACCCTTTGACAGGGACATTCTTCACCCCAATCGGAGAGATGGGGCTCGCCCTGCATGAACTATATGAAGTTTCGGGGCTGGTTATGGGAGACGCACATTACGAAGAATACGTTCTAACTTCTGAGGAGCTTCATCTCTTGAGGAAAGAGTGCCCTCAGATATATGAGACTTACTGAGAAGTGTTGTGTCACTTCCACATCTGCGGTCAAATAACCTCCTGGAGGACTAGGGGAGTGAAGCAGATGTCTTGGTCGAGCTACCTGTTTAATGGTATAACTGAGAAAGATCACTCAGTGACCATTCTAGCTCCCAGCTCCGACGAGGAAATCGCCGAGAGGATTGATGCCTCTGTGAGTTCTTATACCACAGAGTCGAATGAAGACACTTTCAAACCTGATACGGTTTTTGAAAGTTTTCATCATCAAGCTCGGGTCCCCATTTCTGACCGGGCATTACTGGCGGGCTTTCTCATGCTGTGGTTGAAACGCTGTGTAGTGCCGACACTGCCGCATGAAGTGATTGTTGCCGACGTGGTGTATCCGGCGGTCCTGTTGGCCTCTCCTTCCAGCAATGGTGGCTAGAATCCAAAGTGGATTACGGGCCCTGGCTCAGAGCCTGTGCAAAGTGGAGGCCATCGTTGACTCAGAAGGTAGACCGGAGGTTGACTCGGAGGGGAGGCCGAGAGTAAAGACTCCCAACCCCTGGATTGAGCTTCCATATACGTACCTAATGGCTTGGTAGCACTGCCCCTCACTGATGACGCCGGTGTCTCAATCTGAGGGGTTTATCCCTTTTGTGCAGCGGCTGGAGAGCTCGAGCTGGTCCCACTACTATATGTTCTACGTTCGGAAATGTATTCTGAACGTTTCGAATTATCATCTCAACCGCTGCTTCCCCGAGATTACCGGTGCATCTTATGGGGATAAATTTGCTGACCTCGCAGGTCCGAACGACTTCACGAGGTTGCCATCAGGAGTCTTCTGGTGGCTTATTAACATTCGGCCTGGGTATCTGCTCTTTCGGCAAGGGAACTCATGTACAATTGAGCCCTATATGCCGAATCGTTTTGCCCGACAATTCGGTTATGATCAACTGTATGTCGGCAATCCCAACACCAAACTCTCCTTCAGTGGGAATCTATTTGAAGGTGCTTGGGCTTGGTATTACAGTGTGGCTGGAGGGACAAAGGCCTTTTTCCGCTTGCCTGACAGACTCCTAACTGCTACGCAAGCCTCGGTTTCTGCACTTGGTATTTCCAGGCTAGCAAGATGCCTGATTATTTAATAAATTACTCATGTATCAAGGGCATTAATGCGTCCTATGAAGATAAATTGGCGTCCAACAAGCGCATGCGAGGTATCGATGAATACCAGGCAGCTAAGAAAGAGGCCAGAGGGGAGACAGGGGTGGAGCCGAGAGCAGCAGCATCTAAGGAGCAACCTGCTAGAAAGCGTCGATGGGCGGTGCCTAAACGTCCCCATGGCTCTACTTCCACAGTTGAGCCTACCCCGAAGAAGGCCAGGAGAGACTCGGCGACTGAAGCTTCCATGTCCGAGGCCGTCCCTTCCGGTGTTGAGGAGCAGAGGGAGGAAGAGGAGGAGGAAGACGAAACCCCCTTGTTCGTCCTCGTGGATTGCGCAGCAGGGGCCCCGTGATTTTAAAAGAAGGGAAGCTTGCTGATGAACCTACTGCGACTGATGAGGCTGAGCAACTCGAGGTTGACCTGGTGGGAAGGGATGATGTTGAGATTCCAGGGGTCTCAACTCAGCCAGGGTCTTCTTCAGCTCAAGCGAGGAGAGATGAGGCACAACAGCCTGGGTCTCCTAGTGTATTAATGCCCAGCTCGCGGGTAGTCGACCCCAGCCCTACTACTGGGGTACTTGGTGGAAAGGTCTCAATTGCCGAGGCCTCTTATGTTGCACTATCGTCTTCCTCGTCCGAAGAGTATGAATATTCTTCAGGCGATGAAGTCGATTTTGGCGATGAACCCGCTCCTCCAGATCCGAGTAAATTCTCATATATTACGGAGGAAGAGATACAAGGGTGTGACCCCGTGACGGTGTCGCCAATAGCAACAATTGCTCTTGCTGAAGGTACTCTCATTGTCTTTTTGACCCGGTTTCTCTTTTAACTAGGGAAAGGTTCTGACGTTTTCCCTTTAATTTTATGCTACAGGGCTAGCCGTGGACAGTGATGCTGCAACTTCCTCCACATCGAGGAAATGATACAAGAGCTGGCCCAGCAAGAGAGCGTTGAGGCTCCTGCTACTGAAATGCCTCAAGAGAGGGCAATTATTAAAGTTGGGGAGACCTCAACCCTACAAGATCTGCCCAGGAATTCACCGTCTTCGAATCCTCAGCTTGGTAAGAAAATCTCGATGTTTTGAATGTCCTCCTTTTTATTGTCATGGTTGACGTTTTGATGATTTGCAGAGAGTGCTGAGGGAGCTCAGGTAGAGGATCTTGCGGCCAGCGTCAACCCAGAAGGCAATACAATTCAAGCCTCGACCGAGGGCCCCGAAGAGGTCGGGTTTGCTGCTACTTCACTCACCGTGGAGGCTGCTGTTGGCCCAAAGGCCTTCCACTCTAGTTTTGATGATGATTAACTCATGTAGTTATGTGTACTAATAATCTTGTGATTTTAGTTTCAGATCATTAATCAAGATATTAGTTGGTGATTAGCTTCAACAAGATGGTTTGAAAGCTTTCACATGGTGATTCAAGAGCCCGAGCATCAAGGTCATATATAGCACTCATTGGAGTCAAGCTCGGTGAATCATGAAGTTTTGGATCGAGTCGGCTTGGAGACGGCGCTCTACAAGAAGACATCGGTACCATAGTTTTAGTTTTGTGTTTAGATCCAAATTGTAAAGATTAGAATAGTATGATATGCTCAAGTTCACAACACACACGTTTTATGTTTGGATATTGGTTTTCGGTTTTTGGTTTAACCGATCTTGGTTTCATGAATAGATATATCAAAACAAGTTTACATGGTTTAATGTATATTAGATTTGTTCTATATACATGCATGCTTCAACTATTTAAACAAACTTAGCTTGATAGTCTATTTCATGTGTTTTATGTTTTGGTATTTCTAACAAAACATATTTTTGGAATTAAAGTCAAAAACTATGATATATATATGTTTCATGTATATTGGATTTCTATCATATGCATCATGCTTCAAAGTGTTTAAATATCATGTTTTTGTATTTGGAAGAGTTTTGGACAAAACGTATTTTCTATTCAAAAATCCAAGTTTTAGAATATACGGTTTTTGGTTTTTGGCAAAATTTCTATAACACAAAAATGGTTCATAATGTTTGAAATTTGTGTTGAAATTTTTAACACAAGTTTATATTTCAATGTAAAATGATAAAACTATTTTTGTGTATTTTTAGAAATTTTATGGAATTTTTTTTAGAAGTGAAATAACCTGTTTTTCAGACCTGAACTAGCTCTGCCAGGCTAGGTCGGTCGACCGGACGGTCGACTGGACCAAGAAGCCGGTCGACCGTAGCTGTCGACCGACGTGCACGGATACGTGCACGCTGGCTGCCCCATGAGCCGGTCGACCGCACGGTCGACCGACTGAGAGCAGGTTGCTCTCTGTTTGTCATGGTCGACCGAGCGGTCGACCGGCCAGAGAGCCGTTGCTCTCTGGTTCTGGGGACGGTCGACCACCAGGTCGACCGGTAGCTGCCACGATCAAATGTGACCGTTGGCCGGTCGACCGACCGGTCGACCGGTAGGCCATTTCTGGCAGAATTTGCTGCCAACGGCTATATTTTTCTGGGGGCTATAAATACCCCATTAATGACCTGTTTTCTCTAAGATTTTTTGTGCGAATTTTTCCTAACTCTCTAGTGTTTTCACAGCAATCAAAAGAAGTTTTTGGACTTAAATTGAACAATCCATTTGGTGTTTTTGCTAGGGTTTGGACAATCAAAGAAAAGGGTTTTTGGGAAGAGTTTTTGATTCAACTTCTATATCTTGATTTCAATTTTTCCCAAGGATTTTCTTTGTGCTTTTGATTTCCATTCCATTGGTTTTCTCCACACTTGAGCTACATCTACTATCTCATTCTATAGGATCCTTGTGTGGGAAAGAATTTGTTTGTGGTTGTTTGTTAGACCACCAAGTTGTAAACCCTATCTTAGCTTGGCTTTGTGCCTTTCCCTCATTGTGTTGAGGAGGTTGTGCTATTGGGTTGTATCCCTCAAGGTGTGAGGTGATCCTTGTGTAAGCTTTGTGCTAATCCCTCAAGGTGTGAGGTGATTGTTTGTTGGCTTGGTGCTTTGCCTCAAGAAGGAGGTTGTGGTTGTAAAGAGAGGAGTTGGGTACTCCTTGTAATTGTTATTGCCCCAAATCCTCGGTGGAGGTTCCCTTTGTGGGAGTCCTTGTGGACAAGCTAGTGGAGTTGAAATCCTTCTGGGTGAAGACGGGGACGTAGAGCTGGGTGCTCGAACCTCGAAACAAATCTTGTTGTTTGCGCTTGATCCATTGATTCTCTCACTCTATCTCTTTACTTTGTGCCTTGCATCATTTCATATTGATCATTCATATTTATATGCTTGGCTTGGTTGTGTGCATCACTTGTTGCTTGCATTTAAGAGTAATTGCAATTAAGTTTTTAAATTCCGCATTAAGTTCATTAGATTAGCATTATCACCTATTCACCCCCCCTCTAGGTGATTTCAATTGGTATCAGAGCCTACGCTCCTGATATTTAGGTTTAACCACCTAGGAGTGTGATCCTTGTTTGCTAATCTTCATTTGCACACATTTAGTTTGCACTCATGGATAGCCCTTCTATGTTTGACTTTTTTAAACTTGATGTTTGGAAAGCCATATGAGTAGTCATTTAAAAAGCCTAGGACATCTAGTTTATCAAGCCATTACTAATGAATCCTACCCAAATCATAGCAAGTATAAAAAGCAAATGCATTAGCACTTAAAACACTTAGAGCATCTCTTAATGAAGATCTTTTATCGGTGTTTGATCATTATGATTCGGCTTTTGCAGTTTGGAGCATATTGACTTCTCCCGAGCTACCAAGGATTATCAACAAGTTGAGAAGATCTAGGAGAGACAAGTCCGACGAGCATTGCCTCATGGTCCAAGGGAAGAACTCCCTTGAGGTACAATCGGATTCTCAAATAGATGATAGCTCTAGCTCATATTGCTATGGATGTTTAGAAGTTCAAAATTTAAATGTAGAACTTGCCACAAAGCTTGAAATTTTTTTGGAAAAACATGATTCTTTGAAAAAGAAACATTTTGAATTAAAAGAAGAAATGAAGGATTTGTGCTCATCTTTTGAATTGGTTTTGTAAGAGAAGGAAGAGATTACTAGTGAACGTGACTCACTAAGATCTCAACTAGACCTTGCCCTAAAAGAGATTGATGCTTTGAAAAGCAAAAATGATTGTGATGATGTTGTGAAAAACAATGAGGTTTTATCTTCAAAATTGGATTTTGTTTTTAAAGATAACCTTGCTTTGAAAAATGAAATTGATTTCATTACAAAAGAATTAGATTTAGTTTTAAAGAAAAATGAATCTTTAAAAATTGATATAGATTCTCATGTTTGCCATGCTAGTGTAGCTTCTTCTTCTAGCACATCTATTGCATGCTCCACTTTATCTTCTAGTATTCAAAATGACATAAATATTTTGAAGAAAAGTGTAGATTGTTTGGGCTCCACTTTGAGCCAATGTACATTGAATCATACACGCTTGGAAACCTTGGTTCGCAAGAAACAAGTTCCATCTTTGCATGCACACCCACGGCATACACATGCTTCCCACGGTCACCAACATCACACATTGTATGCTCATGTGTACACATGTACACATTGTGGTCGAAAAGGCCATCTTGCTAGATTTTGCTATGATCGTTTACATATTGAAAATTCAGCAAATAATCTTGTTTGGGTTAGAAAAGATACTAACCCCCGTGGACTCAAGAGAAAATGGGTACCAAAGACCACCCCTTTGATTTTTGATGTAGGAGTGGGCTCTCGCATAATGTGAGAGTGTTGGTGCCTTGAAGTGGATGCGTTCCATGCTTAAAGAAAATAAATTTGAATGCATCACTTTCAAGGGGAGTTTGGTGGAGAGGACCACCATTAGTTTGGAGAACTAGAGAAGTGCCTTCATCGGTTTTGGTATCTATCTCTAACTCCCATTTTTATTTGCATGCTTTTCATGTTCATCAATTTATAGCATGTCTTGTTTTATGGTTCATTATGCTTATGCCATGCTTATTAGATTAGTGATATACATGCTTAGTTATTTGAGACACCCATATTTTATATGGATCTATATTTAGTGTTCTCACCTTGTTTAAACTAATATGTATGCCCTAGATCTAATGCACATGCATATACATAATGATCATATGGATGTTTATGATGTTTGTTTTGATGATTTATGTCTCGTCTTATGCTACATGATTTGATTACTTGCTTAGATGTTAGTTTTCATTAAAACTAGGATTTATACTTGTACATATAGTGGGCCACAATTAGATCATTATATGTTTGTGCTTGAACGCTCTTTTGTACCCATTAGATGTGCTTGTATAGTCTAGTTTTGATGATTCACGCATTCTAACTTGTATTCCTCATTTTGGATATGTTTCTATGATCATGTGTTTTAACTTCATGTATATGTCTATCTTGTCCAAACTATTGATTATACATATATATCCCTTGAGCCACGTGCCTTCATGCATATACTTTTGTGGACTCATTATGTTTAGGATATGTATGTATACTTTAGTTTGTACATGACATACATATGCCTTGAAGTTTAAATCGTTTTGATGATTTCATGTTTTTAGGTAATTTCAATTGGTAATGAAAATTTTAGTTTTTCATGTGTTAATGTTTTAAAGGAATTCCACATGAGCTTAATTGAATATTTTCATGTTGATATGTGTCACATAACACTTGTTCACTCACTTTATTAGTTTACTCATGATTTGTTTTCATGAGACTATGATATGGGCTTTATGGACTTTGAGTGTTTTGTGATCATGTGATTTACATGTTTTTCATGAAAAACAATTTTGTTTTATTCCTTGCTTGAAGAATTTCGTACTAGTTTAAAAGTTTTTCCTATAACTAGTTCGTATTCTTCACTTTGGTAGAGATTTTCAAACATACTACATTTTCAAACCTATTTTTGAAAACCCCTACCTTCCAAAGGTGGATGGATGGGCGATCATGCTCATGTATGCTTTATAGTGAAAATCATTTTAATCTTGAACATGATGGGAGGATAGGAATATGAGATATACACTTGATCTTATTATTGTTTCAATTGGTATCATTGAATTCTTTCAATTGGTATCAATCTTGACATTTCTTGTATACTCATATATTTTTTATGTATGTATGCTTACATTTCAAATAGTATCAATTTCGATTGGTATCTAATATTCCATACATATATACTTGTTTATGCTAAGGCTTGAGCTTCAACTTTGTTTTAATTGATTTAGCTTTCAATTGGTATCTTAATTCGAGCCTACGCATTGTTTTTGTTGGTATTTCATAAAGGAGAGAAAATCTTGTATTTCATCTTTCAATTGGTATTTAGTATTCCACTCCCTTGCTTTATGATAGAAAATAATAATTTCATTGGTATCTTATGCCTTAAAGAATAATAATTTCAATTGGTATTAAGATCTATGTTTAGAAATTCAAAATTTGTAATGTTTAATTTCAATTGGTATCAAGATTGTTTATTTACAATTGGTATGTTATTTGTTTACTTATCAATTGGTATCAAGATTTTTGTTTTTCAATTGGTATAGTTTCATTTTTAATTGGTATCAATATGCACTTCCTTGACACATTTTTTAATTGGTATCATATTTGATTTGACCCCTCATTGATATTGTTTTTGTTTTAGACAAAAAGGGGGAGAACATTTTGTTTTTGATACATCCCTTTATTGATTCCTTGTTTTGAACAAAAAGGGAGAAGAATATTTTTTTATTTGTTTTATTTTTAACCCCTTTGTTGATGATTGACAAAAAGGGGGAGAAGAATTTGATTTTATATATGCATATTATGCATGTTTTATGTTTTTATTAAGTTCAATTGGTATCAAAAGCATTATTTAAAGAACATGTTTATTTTTGGTATCAAGAGCTAGTAAAAGAGATCATTAGTTTTGTTTTGCATATATTAAGTTTAATTGGTATCTAGAGCATGTTTATTTATTTTTGAAAATTTCATTGGTATATAGAGCCTTTTATTGTTTTATGCATATCTATGCATGTTTCATGTTTAGTATTCATTGCATATATTTGTTGTTTATCCCTATGCATGAGTTAAGGGGAGCTTCTTTGAAGCTTAACTTTAATCCATGCATATATAACTCCATGAGTTTTGTCATCATCAAAAGGGGGAGATTGTTGGCCTAAAGGCCTTCCACTCTAGTTTTGATGATGATTAACTCTTGTAGTTATGTGTACTAATAATCTTGTGATTTTAGTTTCAGATCATTAATCAAGATATTAGTTGGTGATTAGCTTCAACAAGATGGTTTGGAAGCTTTCACATGATGATTCAAGAGCCCGAGCATCAAGGTCATATATAGCACTCATTGGAGTCAAGCTCGGTGAATCACGAAGTTTTGGATCGAGTCGGCTTGGAGACGGCGCTCTACAAGAAGACATCGGTACCATAGTTTTAATTTTGTGTTTAGATCCAAATTGTAAAGATTAGAATAGTATGATATGCTCAAGTTCACAACACACACGTTTTATGTTTGGATATTGGTTTTCGGTTTTTGGTTTAACCGATCTTGGTTTCATGAATAGATATATCAAAACAAGTTTACATGGTTTAATGTATATTAGATCTGTTCTATATACATGCATGCTTCAACTATTTAAACAAACTTAGCTTGATAGTCTATTTCATGTGTTTTATGTTTTGGTATTTCTAACAAAACATATTTTTTGAATTAAAGTCAAAAACTATGATATATATATGTTTCATGTATATTGGATTTCTATCCATATGCATCATGCTTCAAAGTATTTAAATATCATGTTTTTGTATTTGGAAGAGTTTTGGACAAAACATATTTTCTATTCAAAAATCCAAGTTTTAGAATATACGGTTTTTGGTTTTTGGCAAAATTTCTATAACACAAAAATGGTTCATAATGTTTGAAATTTGTGTTGAAATTTTTAACACAAGTTTATATTTCAATGTAAAATGATAAAACTATTTTTGTGTATTTTTAGAAATTTTATGGTATTTTTTTTAGAAGTGAAAATAACCTGTTTTTCAGACCTGAACTAGCTCTGCCAGGCTAGGTCGGTCGACCGGACGGTCGACCGGACCAAGAAGCCGGTCGACCGTAGCGGTCGACCGACATGCACGGATACGTGCACGCAGGCTGCCCCATGAGCCGGTCGACCGCACGGTCGACCGACTGAGAGCAGGTTGCTCTCTGTTTGTCACGGTCGACCGAGCGGTCGACCGGCCAGAGAGCCGTTGCTCTCTGGTTCTGGGGACGGTCGACCGCCCGGTCGACCGGTAGCTGCCACGGT
Organism: Agave tequilana; assembly: GCA_038442645.1. Lineage (NCBI taxonomy): Eukaryota > Viridiplantae > Streptophyta > Magnoliopsida > Asparagales > Asparagaceae > Agave > Agave tequilana. Next base: position 60,645 of record JAVJIF010015763.1, read on the forward strand.
CAAATGTGACCGTTGGCCGGTCGACCGACCGGTCGACCGGTAGGCCATTTCTGGCAGAATTTGCTGCCAACGGCTATATTTTTCTGGGGGCTATAAATACCCCATTAATGGCCTGTTTTCTCTAAGATTTTTTGTGCGAATTTTTCCTGACTCTCTAGTGTTTTCACAGCAATCAAAAGAAGTCTTTGGACTTAAATTGAACAATCCATTTGGTGTTTTTGCTAGGGTTTGGACAATCAAAGAAAAGGGTTTTTGGGAAGAGTTTTTGATTCAACTTCTATAGCTTGATTTCAGTTTTTCCCAAGGATTTTCTTTGTGATTTTGATTTCCATTCCATTGGTTTTCTCCACACTTGAGCTACATCTACTATCTCATTCTATAGGATCCTTGTGTGGAAAGAATTTGTTTGTGGTTGTTTGTTAGACCACCAAGTTGTAAACCCTATCTTAGCTTGGCTTTGTGCCTTTCCCTCATTGTGTTAAGGAGGTTGTGCTATTGGGTTGTATCCCTCAAGGTATGAGGTGATCCTTGTGTAAGCTTTGTGCTAATCCCTCAAGGTGTGAGGTGATTGTTTGTTGGCTTGGTGCTTTGCCTCAAGAAGGAGGTTGTGGTTGTAAAGAGAGGAGTTGGGTACTCCTTGTAATTGTTATTGCCCCAAATCCTCGGTGGAGGTTCCCTTTGTGGGAGTCCTTTGTGGACAAGCTAGTGGAGTTGAAATCCTTCTGGGTGAAGGCGGGGACGTAGAGCTGGGTGCTTGAACCTCGAAACAAATCTTGTTATTTGTGCTTGATCCATTGACTCTCTCACTCTATCTCTTTACTTTGTGCCTTGCATCATTTTATATTGATCATTCATATTTATATGCTTGGCTTGGTTGTGTGCATCACTTGTTGCTTGCATTTAAGAGTAATTGCAATTAAGTTTTTAAATTCCGCATTAAGTTCACTAGATTAGCATTATCACCTATTCCCCCCTCTAGGTGATTTCAGCTGCTACGACGGCAACTGCCCTAGAAGTGTCGGCGACCATCTCAGCTTCTGATGAACCTGTTGTTGACATCCCTCCTGCGTAAAACGAACCGATTTTTGCCTCTCGTCATGTAGTGGAAAGGGGATTCGGGAGTTCGTCAGCGGAATTCTCTCCAGCTAATGATATCATGGAAGAACTGGCACGTCAAATGGTGCAGCAGTTCTTTTCTTCCATGCGATCATGCATTGACCTCATCCTTTCTGGGGGCAGCTCTTTCGAGTTTGCCCGAGTACTTCTTGAAAATCTGATCGGGAACATCGGTCATACTGGAGGTCCTTCGCAGGCCAGGGCATGCCTGATGTTGGTGGAGCAGTTGGGAAGTGACTTGAAAGAGCTCAAGTCCTTAGAAGATGCTGGCTCAGTACACGAGGCTCGGGCGACCCTGAATAGGCTTCTTGCTGCTCAAGAACAAAAGCGAAAGGAGATGGAGGAACAAATAGCTGAAGAGACCCGCCATCTCCAATATTTTTAGGCTGACCACCAAAGACTGATTGGCGATTCAAAGGAATCTGAAATCGTCATGCAGAGCGCAGAGCAGGTTATTATCACTACTCGGGCCACCATAGCCAAGGCAGAAGCCTTGATTAAAATCAATGAGCAAAAACTTTCCACTGCCAGGAAGAAGCTGGAAGAGCTGGAAGCTGCCAAGACGCAGGCTGAAGAAAATCTCTCCACTCATTCCTCCAGGTTGGAATCTCTACGAGCGCGGCTGGTTGCGAAGAAATTCTTATCTGAGGAGGAGTTACGGGTCCAATCTCTCATGGAGGCTGAGAAAGCGCGTCAGCACGAGATGCATCGCCTCCGAGAACAAATCCGTTCTTTGGCGAATCAAGATTATTAGCCTCCCCCTTTTTTTTGTAAAGAAAAGAGCGTTTGTATTACTTTTATCATTTTTGGCTCAAGTAATAAAAGTCTTCGAAATTTTGCTCCATTTTCATTGTTTCACTGTAGATGACTTCAATTCCTAACCGCAGTCTTTGATTGTAATCCTTGACTGGCCATGAATAATAAACTCAGGCTGAACTGAGTTCTTGGGCGGAACGCGGCTCTGATTTATAGTGGAGACGCGGTCCTGTGAAACGCGACTCTGACCTGCTAGTTGAGACGGCGTTCAAACTTGCACGAAGGACGCGACTTTGGTTATGGAAGGACGCGGCTCCCTGGACGCAGCCCTTAATTCTATCCGGACGCAGAATTCAGGATGCAGCGAGGATGCAGTCTTATGCTCCTCAAAACTGACGCATAAATATGAGGACGCGGCACTGTCTTAGTACAAACGCGTCTCGGGGCCCTTGACACGGTGTAAACTCAAATTATATTGAGTTTATGATAGGAACACAATTGTCATCTCGCAATGTAGACGCAGCTCCAGGATCCCTGTGAATTACATAGGCCTTCTCTGTTGAAGACGCAGCTTTCAAATTCGAAGCGCGACCTCAGAATGGGTCCCTTTTGCTGAGGGGACGCGGCTTCGAACCACCCCGAGAGACGCGATCGCGACTTTCTTAACCAGAATAAGAAGGACGCTATCTTCGAGTTCTCAAAGGGACGCAAGTTTCAGGACGCGGCTCTAGGGCCTGCGTTTGGTGTAATTTCCCAGGCGTTACATGCAGCTCGTCTTAAAGATCTTATTGGATCTTTAAATGTCAAATCGGCATTGACGATTGGGGACTCGCGTTATCCGATGTTTCCCGAAGCGGCAGTCCACACGTCAGCCCTTCATTGGGCTTAGACATTAATGCCTTTAAATATCAAGTCGGCGCTGGCGGTTGGAGGCTTGCGTCCTCGCCGCTTCCCGAAGCGACAATCCACGCGTCAACCTTTCATTGGGCTTTGACACTCGCGCGGGAATTAAGGCTGATGATTCTGATTAGTGAGCCATTAATTACATGCTTTATGGGTTGCCTATAAATAGGCCTCACCCCCTCCTTTTAACAGCCCATTACTTAGACTGTTTTCCCTCGAGAGCGAGTGCTCTGAGGGATTCCATCTTCTTCCTGTAAGGACTTTTAATGGGATTTGCCCCTATGGACGATGACGACCCAAAGCTTTCACGCTTTGCTTTAATCTCTCCAGAAGATTATCACCGTCAAGTGATTTCAAGATCAAAAAGCGTCTCTTTGAGCACCCTTTATGTCCGCGCCTTGATGCAGAAAGTTCAACCCTCAACGGGTTATTCTGTGGGTATGACTTCCTGGTTTGCCATGAAATTTTCAGCCCACTGGTTTTCATTTTTGCTATCTCTTAAAGAGATTCATCTTCTTGACCTTCTCCTGAAATCTGACTGGTGCGCCCATCATTTGGAAGTTGCGCCATTGAGACTTCAGATGAAGTGCACATTGATTGAGTGTAAACTCTAACTCAGAATCCTCTAGAAGCGAGTATAATGGACTTTTGCACCTGGACCGCGAGCTTTCCATACAGAGCTCGCGTCTGAGGCTGTAGACTTAGAAGAATTTCAACTTAGATCGAAGGTTTCAGACTTGAATGTAGCAACCCCTATTTATCAAACAGGGAGATGGTAATTTTCGCGTCTGATTCTCTTCGCGTCTCATATTTTAGACGCGGGTGTAAAACTAGACCACGTTCGAATCTGTGTGTATCACAACTTTGATCGCGTCTGTTTCTGTCGCAGCAGAATTTTGATTTGCTGCGCGGGTCATCCTTGCGTCTGAAGCTTTCAGCAATAGCCGCGTCTGTCACTTAGTTTTTCTGTTGAAGTATCCTGAGCTTCTAATCTTCTGATTTTTGCTTCTCGCAGGTAGGCTTAATCATCCTTTTTCATATTCGCTGTGCCCCTGGGAGAATATTTCGGCCAGCGAACCTGTTCGATGGTCGACCACTGGAGAAGAAGTCATGGCTCCTGTTCTCGGGAGACGAGGATCTGACATCCGCCGAGACCTTATTGGACACAATGCACCAGTCATGCTTCTGACATGCCATGGTCACGGTGGATATGGCGGTGGATATAGTGGTGGGTATGGTCTTGGATTCTCCCTTCACTTACCCCAGAAGTGGCATCGATGAAAGCTCCATGCTCATTGGATGACTTTCTGGTGGCGGAGGTGGTCATCAACGAAGGATCATAGCCCACTTCGGTTGGTCAGGTGGAATCAGAAGGTTCTGCTGCCTTTCGACCTCAAGAAACACCATTGTTCTTGGTCAACAATGGACTCTTTCGATGTTCACGCCAAGCATGGTGACGTAATCAGCCTCCAAACGTCATCACAGTGCTCAGCCCATCTTTGGCGCCCTTCCGAACATCTTGTACTTGGAATGGTGAGAAGCTTCAAGGAATGAGTGCAACCTTTAAGAGAGAGGACTTCTTTGTACTCCTTTATTGTAACACTCAATCTTATTGTATAAGAGAGCGTTTTGTATCACTTTCATATGTTGGATATAAATAAAAGTGACACTTTTTTTTCTCCTTCTATTGTCTTGAATTCTCTTTTTTTTGGTCAGACGAATAGAAGCAAAGAATCTTTGACTTGTCAAAATTATGATGATAATCTTAACGAGTCAGATTTTGTAGAGAGAGATCCTATTACAGGAACTCAACAATGTTGTCAGAGGTGTGATATTAACTTGACAAGGGATAAAATAATTTTTGTGGACCTGCCACTCTATAAAGGAAAGTGACAGATGGAACTTGTACCCCCAGGGAAGATGAGCTTTTATCAGAGGTTAGGGATTAACTTGATTAAGATCAGCTGAGGATCTAATAAAAACACTGTTAACGGTGTAATGTTAACCTAACAATGTTTTTAGGTGGACTTGTTGTTCTGTTGATGAGAATAACAAGTGAGACTAGATTCGCGGGGGATCTAGGAAAGTTTTTACCGTTAGAGGTGTGATATTAACTTAACGGGTTGAATGTAGTCTTGTCAAAAGTGTGATGTTAACTTGATAAGAATGTGAGTCAGAGGTGTGATATTAACTTGACTCAAAAGCATTTCAGTTTTATTTAGGAAAACTGAAAGTATCACTGCCATAGGTGTGATGTTTAACTTAGCAGCGAGGGTAATGCTAGAGGTGTAATTTTGAACTTGGCATTGGTCATCTCGACTTTGACAAGGAAGTCCGAGGGAAAGTCATGGCCATAAGTGTATTGTTGAACTCGGCAATGACCTGGACGCTAAAGGTGTAGTGTTAAACTTAGCATCGTTCATTTCAGTTTCGATATGGAAGTCTGAGAGAAAATGACTGTCAGAGGTTTAATATTGAACTTAGCAGAAACTTGATTACTGTTAGAAGTATACTGTTAACTTAACAGTAATTTGTCAGAGGTGTGGTATTAACTTGACAAAAATTGGTTTGCGATACGAGCAATTTGAGGGCCTGCCATTCTATTGATGAGAATTGACAAGTGAAGTTTTGAAGTGCCAGAGGTATAGTGTTAACCTGACAAATTTGAAGGTTTGCCACTCCATATAGGGTTGACAAGTAAAGTTTGTACTCAATAAGGAGTATTGAAAATTTTCATTACCAGAGGTATAGTGTTAACGTAGCAATGATTGTATTTTGTAGACCTACCATTCTGTGTATGATAATTGGTAAGGGATTTTGGAGGAAAGGGTGGAATTACATCCACTTAGGATTTTTAGCAAACCCTCAGCTATCAACGGATTTGAGGTGCCTTTATCAACTACCGTTTGAGTTGGGCTAGCCATGCTATTCCCCTCAGCATGATGACTTGTCGAAGACTTATGTTGGGCTTAGAAGCCAACATTTTCCTCTGTCCTTAGCCGTCGGAGGCGTCGGACGTTGGTGAAGATAGGAATATTAGAACCCAAGTTTCACCTTTCGTTTCTTTATCATCATGCATCATGGTACAATCAATGCGCACTTAGCTTGTCACTGATCTATCATGATGTGACATAATGAAGGAAAGAAACTTTTCTTGGATCCGGAGCTTTGATCAGAGGTGTACTTTTAACTTGATCGGCGGAGGAGTACTATTAAGGATAGTACTTTTTCAGAAACCTTCCATTAATCGGCATCATGAGTGTATCGCCATTTGAAGTTATGAGGCGATATGATCCATTTGAATAGACTGACTCCACTACAAATGGTCCCTCCCATTTGGGCTGGAATTTTCCTTTTGTCTTATGTGTCATCACCATAGGTCTTCTGACGGCTAAGACAAGGTCACCTTTCTTGAAAGTTCGCACTTTAACTTTCTTGTTGAAGGCTCTGGTAATCCAGGCTTGGTAGAGCTCGATTTGTTGTTGGGCCTGCAGACGTTTATCATCCAAGGCCTCCAATTCTTGGAGTCGCTGTCGCTGCTTCTCCACACGTGTCATCTCCGTTGTCAAGGTGACGCGTAGAGATGGAATTTGGATTTCCAGTGGAAGCACGGCTTCACACCCGTATACCAAAGAAAATAGCGTAGCTTTAGTTGGGGTTCACACAGTTGTGCGATAGGCCTATAAGCATTCACCTAGCTTGTCGTCCCAGTCACGTTGACTTTTCGAGACGAATTTCTTGAGAAGCTTGCCTATGGTTTTGTTGAAAGCTTCTGCGAGACCATTAGCGGCGGGTAGTATGCCGTTGAGAACACACTCTGGATTCTGAACTTAGCACAGAACCTCTGGAAAGCTTGACTAATGAACTGGGGTCTATTGTCATGGACAATTCGCCGAGGTACACCAAAACGGTAAATGACGTGATGTTTAACGAACTTGATCACATCCGATGACTTTACCTCCTTCAAAGGAATGGCCTCAGCCCATTTGGAGAAGTAATCGGTTATGGCCAAAATAAACGATGTCCTTTTGAGGATGGTGGGCTGATAGGACCAACTACATCCATTCCCCACATTTCAAATGGCCAGGTAGAGATCGTAGAGTGAAGGTACCCTGGGGCTTGATGGATGAAATCGCCATGCACTTGGCAGGCGTGACATCTTTTGGCATAAGTGATGGCATCAGCGATCATCTTAGGCCAATAATATGCCAACCTTTGGAGTCGATTTGCAAGTTTTGGGCCAGGTTGGTGGGCTCCACACATGCCGTCATGGGCTTCTTTCAATACCTCCTGTGCCTATTTTTGTGAAAGGCAACGAAGCAAGATCCCGTCATGCGATCGACGATACAATGCTCGTGTGATCGCATTATAGTAGAATTTGGGAGCTTTCCTTCTAATGGCAGCCGCTTCTTTGGTGTCTTCAGGGAGGATGCTGTACAAGACATAATCGATGTAAGGGAATCGCCAGTCTCTGGGCTCTGGACCGGTTGACGACTCAAGCACTTCTTTGTCTTGACAATCTCCTGTTGGCTCCGTGTAGTCCTCAGGGGCAATTCTCGGGCAATACAGGCCGTGGCTATGGACAAATATTTTCTCTACTGCTCCAGCCGGAAGAGCTAAGGAGGCAGCGAGGGACGCTAGTGCATCTGCATGCGCATTTTGCTTATGTGGTACATGATCAATGTAAAAGTTGGTGAACCTCTTGGCCATGTAGACAGTTGCATTGTAATAGGGTACTAGATCTTCATGTCTGACTTCGTATTCCCCGCGAACTTGGCTGACGACGAGCTTAGAGTCACCATATGCCTCAAGATTTTTAACGCCAACCTCATCGGCGAGTTGCATCCCAATCAAGAGGGCATTGTATTCTGCTACATTGTTGGAACAAGGCTCGGTTAACGAGACAGCTCGAGGAATCACATAGTTCTGTGGGGAGATGAGTACTACTCCTACTCCTGCCACTATATGTCCTTTTGGGCTTGTTCTCGATGCACCGTCAAAGAAAAGTTGCCACACTTGCCTTTCGAAGGATGTCTGAGTCTGGCAGGCTTCAACGACCTCGTCTGGGAGATCCTCGTAAAGTTTGGCTGCCCTCGAATCTGGATGCTCAGCCAGGAAATCCGCCACAGCTTGTCCCTTCACAGCTTTTTGTGGTAAAAAGTGCATTTCATATTGGGATAGCAATATGGCCCATTTTGCCAGTCAGCCGTTTAACGATGAAGGCTTTGTCATAAGTAACCTCAGGGGGTTGACTTTTGATATGACGTTTATTGTCTAGCCTACCAAATAGTGTCACAATTTCTGAATAGCGAACACCAACGCCAAACATTCCTTCTCGATCGGGTTGTACCAGTGTTCGGCCCCGATCATTGTTCTACTCAAATTGTAGATCGCTTGCTCTCGTCCTTGATCATCGTTCTGAGCTAATAAGGCTCCTAAAGAATGATCCATCGCTCGGACGTATACCAGGAAAGGTTTTTCGAACACTGGAGCTGCAAGGACTGGTGGCTGTGTGAGGTACTGTTTAATTTCCTCAAATGCTTGCTGGCAAGCGTTGTCTCAAATGAACGAAACACCCTTCATCATTAATTTGGTAAAGGGTTGGCATCTTCCGGAGAGATTTGAGATAAAACTTCGGATGTACGCCAATTGTCCTTGCAATCCCCTGAGCTCCTTGAGGTTTCTCGGAGGTTGCATCTCCTGGATAGCGGGAACCTTTTCCGAGTCCAAATGAATTCCTGTGGAAGTCACTACAAACCCTAGGAATTTGCCACTGGCCACCCCAAGAAGGATTTGGTAGGGTTCATCTTCAATTGATGGGCTCGCATGATGTCGAAGATAACCTTTAGATCAGTTATATGATCACCTTTAGCGCGACTTTTTACTGCGATGTCGTCAATATAGCATTCCACCGTTTTGCGCATGTGTTCGTGGAAAATGGCATTCATGGCCCTTTGATATGTCGCCCCTGCATTCTTTAGTCCGAAGGGCATGACGGTGTAGCAGTATACCCCCAGTGGTGTCCTGAAAGAGGTATGTTTTTCGTCGTCAGGATACATTTTGATTTGATTATATCCTGAAAATCCATCCATGAAGGACATTCGCTCGAATCCACACGTATTGTCAATCATGACATCTGTGATTGGCCGTGGGAATTTATCCTTAGGACAGGCCTCGTTTAGATCACGAAAATCAATACAGATCCGGATCTTTCCGTTCTTTTTAGCAACGGGGACGATGTTGGCTACCCAATCAAGATGTTGTTCTTCCCTAATGAAGCCAGAGTCTATAAGCTTTCTGACTTTTGATTGAATTGCCTCCATTATTTCTGGACAGAACCGTCGCTGTTGTTGTTTGACAGGCTTTACGTCCGTATTAATGTTGAGGCGATGCATAGCCACTTGAGGATCAAGTCCAGACATGTCTTCATAATTTCAGGCGAAGACGTCTATATATTCTTGTACAAGAGATATTAGATCCTTTTTCTCCGAAGGTGACAGACCTTCACTTATAAAGATGGCTTAGGATTAGTCTCATCTTCTAGATTGATCTGAACAACCTTATCTTCTGTGGGTGGCTCACGCTGTTCAAAGCGGGTATCCCAAAGATTGTTTAAGTGTTTGATCCAAGGATCTGTATCAGATTGGATTATTTCTTCATCTCCGTCTTCCAGGTGGCTTGTTGAAACCATATTCACTGAAAGTTCTCTGAAGATGTTACCGACACTAACATCTGACTCCCACGATGACGTGCCCGATGAGTAATCATGGCATAATGACTCTTCAGACTCAGAAGCTGATGGGATCGAAGTTGACACATAGCCCAATCCCTTGCGAGTCTGATGATAATAATCAGGGGTTTTCCCTTTTGGTACAAAAGATCGGAGTAGTGTTCTCCTTCCTTTGCCGAAATTTAACCCTGGACCATTCGTCAGATCATACCCCATGCTTTCCATCATTCTGAGTGCATTTGGCTCATAATGACCGAATTGGGGGGATTCCTCTTCGCCTTCTGATTCTTCACATGACATCGGTTTGGATTCAATTCGTCCGAAAAGAATTGGTCTTTGGCCTTTCCGTCTCGCTGGACCATGAATATGGATTCTTGCGCATTACCAGCATCTCGGTATGTTTCGAAGGACGATTTCACTGGTACATGCAATGATGTCAAAGCATCCATTGCCGACCAGAGATTATCATCTACTTCGGTACTAGTGTCCGATGGTACTGAATCAGAAGCAAATACAGAGAAATACGCCAAATCTAATTCTTCATTAATATACCATCCGCCTACATTATCGGTGGTATTATCAACATCGAGCTTATTAATGCCCGTTACAAGTGGATCTAGTTCCCACATGCACTCTTCTTTTTCTGGCTCAGTATCGGCTTCATTACCAGAGTCTGGCTCCTCTGGTTGCGGGATTTCATCTGTTTCCACAGAGTCCTGATACAGGAGAGAATCTGTGAAATAATTCTCAACTCCCTTGAACGGATGCCTTTCGGCAATCAACGTTCGCACCTTTCCACTCCCATCGATGTATTTCATGACTTGGTGGAGAGTAGAGGGAACGATAGAATTACGATGAATCCATGGTCGTCCCAGCAGCAAATTGTAGGAGGTGTCAGCATCTATCATGTAGCATGTCACCTCCGACCTTAGGTCCCCGATCTGGCATTTGAGCTTGATCTTCCCCATTGGACGAGTACCATTGGCATTGAACCCATAAATGGTAGTCTGGGTAGCGCTCAAACGGTGAGTAGGAACCCCTAGATGTTGCATGACCCGGCGAGGTATAATGATTAATGCAGACCCGGGATCTACCTGAATGCGGTTCACCTCAGATGATCCAATATACCCTGTGAAGTATAGGGGTCGATCATGTTTCCCCTTAACTTGCATATCATCTGTCGTGAAGGTGATGCAGGGAGCATTTTGGGAGGCGTGGAGGCAATCCTTTACATCTTCCTCCTGTGGTCCAATTGGTACCTGGGTCATGAAAACCTCAGCGTTAGCTAGGGCCTCTTGCAGAGCTTCTCTGGTTGACTTCGATAGCCTGAGGAGCTCATAAAGAGTAATTCGGGCCGGGATATTGGCCAGTTGAGCCAGGACATCGAAGCGGTAAGGTGCTGTGGATCCTTCCGCGATGTCTTTCGAGAGAACTTTGAAAAACCGAAGCTCTTTTTGTCTCTCCACGGGCTGCTTTGTGGAGGGCTTGGCTGATTCCATAGCGGGTTTTGGAGGAGTTGCCACCATTTCGTCATACTTTTTCAGATATGACTGACCCGAACGGGTTTCCGCCACAAGTTGGTTGGGCTCTGTGGCCAGAGCTAACGTTTCCTCTTCTGAATCAGTGAGCGAGGGAACATCAGTCTCCGCTTCCCAAGAAGAGGCACATACCACGTTATAGGATGAAGCTCTAGCTTTGCCTCAGGACTTCCTGCTGGTCACAGTGGTCCATTGCTGGCCATCAACAAGGTCGGGATGAACCCACATGACTTCTTCCCGAGGTGTGGAAACTGTAAGTTAACCTAGAGGGGGGGTGAATAGGTGATGGCTAATCTAATGGTCACTTAATGCCAAATAATGCGGAATTAAAACAATAATGACCTAAACAACTATTTAAACTAACACCACGTATAACACAAGAGTGTAGCCGAATTCCCCGTGAAGGGCTCTGGACTAACTCCTCTAGATTCCCCTAGATAAGGGTTGAGGTGCCGCGTTGGCTCTCTTGGTTAAATACAAGTGTTAGCAAACAAACCCAAGCAAGTATATCAATTTAGCACACAAGTATATCAAGCATATAAATATAAACACAATAATTAAATGCAAGATATAAAGACAAAGAGAGAGAGAGAGAGAGAGAGAGAGAGAGAGAGTGAGCAATCACAAACACAAGGGATTTGTTTCGAGGTTCGAGCACACTTGCTCAACATCCCCGCCTTCGACACACGAAGGATTTTCACTATAATCGATCCCACCGGATCACTCGGTGCCGCAACACCTACAACTCTCGGACTCCCTAGTCCGTACCACGCAAGCCCCACAAGCTCGCCGAGGCCGCACCTGAAACAATGAGTTCGCACCCGAACTCGAAACACCAAGTCCACACTAGGACCCGAAACAAATGCGAACACATACGTCCGCCTCCTCAAAGAACAAAGATGAACTTTGGTGATCACAACTCTTTATCACCTAAAATCCTCTCACAACAAACTCCTATAGGTAGATATAGCAATGGATAGCTCAAGTGTTGTGTGAGAAAACTAGGATGGAAGTGGTGGAGGAAAACTCAAGAATCTCTTTAAAAACACTCTCTTGATAAACTCCCTTTTGATAGGAAATATTTGCTCTCAATTTAGTGGATAAAACTCTTTTAATGAAGTAGGAAAAACTGGCTCAAAGTCCACTAGAAATCTTAGGCAAAAACAATGTCCAAACCCCTAAATTTATAGGCTAAGAAAAACTAGCCGTTGGGTCTGTCAGGCCTGCCGGTCGACCGTCCGGTCGACCGCCAATGGTCAGAAATCCGACCGTTGGGGCTGCGGTCGACCGCCCGGTCGACCGAACCTCTGGAACAGAGAGTCGACTCTTTGCCGGTCGACCGCCCGATCGACCGGGGCATTTTCAGAGAGCAGACCTCTCTGGACGGTCGACCGGCCCTCCAGCCAGATACTGGTGTGCACGCTGTGCACGTCGGTCGACCGAGCCGGTCGACCGACTTCAGATCTAGTCGACTATACAGTCGACTTGCTGAAGCCAGGAAACAGAAATTTTGGGGATTTAAACTAAGGTATTATAACACAAATAAAATCCCATAAATACACAGAAAATCTACAAAAATAGTTTTACCAATATACTTTGATAAACAAATATGCTTGCACAAGATCAAGGCATGTTATAAATGATTTGGACTATTTTTGTAAGTTGGAAAAATTGGTTCAAAACAAAACAGTATTTTTCCAAACTTGATTTTTCTTAAACTTTGTTTTTCCAAAACTTCTCCAAATACAAAAACAAGATATTGTAATTCATTTTAAAGCATAGTGTGTATGGATATGATCTACTACACAATCAAGATGAAATATCTATATTTTTAACATTAAGCTCTAAATATGGTTTTGGGTTAAACATATGTAAATGAAATACCGAAAACCAAAATGATATTTTCCAAAATGAAAGTCTTTTCTAAACTGAAAATTCTTTTATGAAAAGACAATTAAATCAAGAGTGTGTGTGTATAATATACTTGAGCAATCCACCAACTATTCTATCCTTTACATTTTAACTAAAACAAAATCTTAAAACAAACCTAGACTCAAGTCTTTATCTTCTTGAAGTCTTCACTTGAAGCCTTCTTGACTTGGTCCAAACACCGTGCTAGCTCCAAAACTTGACTTTAAATCCTTTGTTGAAGCTATGCACCTACTAAGATCTTGATCACAAATCTGTCACTAATTAAACACAAGATCATTAGTACAATAACTACATGAGTTAATCATCATCAAAACTAAAGTGATGGGCCTTTGGGCCAACAATCTCCCCCTTTTTGATGATGACAAAACTCATGAAGTTATATATGCATGGATTAAAGTAAAGCTTCAAAGAAGCTCCCCCTTAACTCATGCATAACACATAAACAAATAGATATGCAATAAAGCTCATAAACATGTATGCAAATCTAGGAGATAAACATGCTAACAAGCATAAAACAAATCAAATTCTTTTTCTCCTATTTGCAAAACAAAACATATATGCATAAACAATCCTTTTTCTAAAAACATGCATATAAATCTCAAATTCTTCTCCTCCTTTTTGTCAATCATCAACAAAGGGGTTAAAGTAAAAACAAAATTTTTCTCCCCCTTTTGTCATAAACAAAGAGACCAATAAGGGGTGCAAACAAGTAAGTCAATAAAAATTTATATGTAGAAGAGATGTTAAGCTCCCCTTGCATATAGGAAATACACATCAAAACATTTTTAATTTTTTTTTAAACAAAATTTTTAAAGGTATCAGAGCTCTTGTAAAGCAAACAAATGTTAAGATACCAATTGAAAGTAAAGTTTTAACCCAAGCTTAGCATAAACATTGTGCTTTAAGAATGTGAATCAATTTTAACTCAAGCACAAATAACATATATATATATATATATATATATATATATATGTATGAAAAGAGAATACCAATAGAAATTAATACTACTAGAATTTGAAAGCATACATACATATAATCAAAACATGAGTATATACAAAAATAATCATATTGATACCAATTGAAATGATCCAATGATACCAATTGAAGCAAGGTAAGATCAAGTGTATATCTCATTATAAAATTTGAAGAATAAATAACTAGTTTAAATTATTTTTTTAAAAAAAAAAACTAGTTAAAGATCCTTCAAAATACAATAAATCATACGTTTTTCATGAAACAAAACTAAATACACAAAATTTTACACTCATAGTCTATAAAGCTCAAACATATGTCCATGAAACTAAGTCATGACAAAATAAAGTGTGAGTGTTCAAAAATCATGTAATTAGCATTTTCATGAAAATAATCATTGAAGCTCTAAAAGTGTGAGTATCATTTTTTTTAAATCATTTTTATCAAACAAACATGAAAATTCATTTTTCATTAAAACAAAACACACTTCTAGGTATATGTATGATTCATCAAATCCTAACAATACACATACATATCCCAAATACAAAAGAGTATATTAAAAGTGTTTGCATGAAGGCAAGAGACTCACGGGTATACATGTATATTTATTAGATTTGAATACAAAATACATATACATGAAGTAAATCACTAAAATAGGTAAAACATGTATAAACGAGAATCATCAAAACTAGATTATTCATATGTATATAGTGGATACAAATGAGCATGAAGTTCAATCATACATGAATCAATTGTAATTCACTATTTATACATGTATAAATCTAAGTTTTAATAAAAACTACATTTAAACTAGTTCATACCACATGAAGCACAAAAGCACATGAAACTAAAACATGAACATGCTATATGATATATGAAATTAAAAGCATGTAAATATAATTGGAGTTTTAGAAATAGTTACCAAACTAGGAACTATGTTCCAAATCTCCGAACATGGTGGTTGTCCCACCAAAACTCCTTGATAGCGATGCATCCAAATGTATGTCCATCAAGTCCATTGCATCCACTACCAAGGCACCAATACTCTCACGTTTTGTGAGAGCCCTCACCTACATCAAATACACATGGTGGGGGTTTTGGTACCCATTTTTGCTTGGGTCCTTTGGGGTTAGTACTATAAGGAACCCAAAATCTTTATTAGCAAAATTAAAATGATGCAACTTGTCATAACAAAATTTTGCTAAATGGCCTTTGCGGCCACAATGTGTACATGTGTACACCTTAGAATGCTTATGTGTATGAGTATGATCGTGGCGTGCAACATAAGCAAATGCATGATGTGAATGTGCATGAACATGTGGAGCTTGTTTCTTTGAAAACATGGATTCCAATTTCTTATGATTAAATGCACAATTGCTCAAAGTTGAGCTCAAACAATCAATTCTATTTTTCAAAACTTTAATCTCACTTTGATCAATAGAAGTGGTGGCATGTAAAGCATGGTGAGATAAAGAATCATTTTTCTTTTTCTTTTGAAAAACATTTTCTTTTTCATTTTCACAAATTTTCCTTTTTAAGCAAGTTTTTCTTGAAAAACAACTTCTCTTTGTTTTTCCACCAAATCAACTTTATTTTTCAAAGACATATTTCCTTCACACAAATCATTCAATTTAGACATTAAGGAAATATTTTCATTTTTCAAATCTTCATTTTCTTTTTCTAAGCATGCAATTTTAGATTTAAATGAATCTTGTTCTATATGCATGCAATCAACTTTCTTTTTTAAATTTTTATTATCTTTCTTAATCATGTCATATTTTTCAAGCAATAATTGACAAAATGTAGAAAGCTCTTCATATGACATGTTAACATCCTCATCCTCGGATTCGGTAGTTACCTCAAGGGGGTTATCCCCTTGGACCACGTAGCACTTGTTGGAGATGTTGCTTCTAACATCCGAGTCACTCCCCGCATAGTATTGATCATTTTCGCCAAGGGAGAGGAGGGTGTTCCAAACTACAAAAGTCAAATCAAGATTAGCAATCCTAGATAAATAATCATCATTTAGGGTAGATCTTAAAGCATGTAGGGCTTTTGTATTAGCCTCAATATTCTTACCATTTAAACAATAATCATTTCTAGTGATGGCAAGATAAACATGAATGCCTAGGGCTTTGAGGTACAGAGACATCTTAACTTTCCAAATTTGGATGTTAAGGATGTCAAAGGTGAGTGGTGCCATAAAATTCATAGTGTATGTACAAAAATAGAGATTAGCCTAAAGAGGAGGATCTTTAACTCTAGGTTGTAAGACCCAAATCAAGAGCACTTGGCTCTGATACCAATTGTAAGTTAACTTAGAGGGGGGTGAATAGGTGATGGCTAATCTAATGGTCACTTAATGCCAAATAATGCGGAATTAAAAACAATATTGACCTAAACAAACTTTTTAAACTAAACACCACGTATAACACAAGAGTGTAGCCGAATTCCCCATGAAGGGCTCTGGACTAACTCCTCTAGATTCCCCTAGATAAGGGTTGAGGTGCCGCGTTGGCTCTCTTGGTTGAATACAAGTGTTAGCAAACAAACCCAAGCAAGTATATCAATTTAGCACACAAGTATATCAAGCATATAAATATAAACACAATAATTGAATGCAAGATATAAAGACAAAGAGAGAGAGAGAGAGAGTGAGCAATCGCAAACACAAGGGATTTGTTTCGAGGTTCGAGCACACTTGCTCTACATCCCCGCCTTCGACACACGAAGGATTTCCACTATAATCGATCCCACCGGATCACTCGGTGCCGCAACACCTACAACTCTCGGACTCCCTAGTCTGTACACACGCAAGCCCCACAAGCTCGCCGAGGCCGCACCTCAAACAATGAGTTCGCACCCGAACTCGAAACACCAAGTCCACACTAGGACCCGAAACAAATGCGAACACACACGTCCGCCTCCTCAAAGAACAAAGATGAACTTTGGTGATCACAACTCTTGATCACCTAAAATCCTCTCACAACAAACTCCTATAGGTAGATATAGCAATGGATAGCTCAAGTGTTGTATGAGAAAACTAGGATGGAAGTGGTGGAGGAAAACTCAAGAATCTCTTTAAAAACACTCTCTTGATAAACTCCCTTTTGATAGGAAATATTTGCTCTCAATTTAGTGGAGAAAACTCTTTTAATGAAGTAGGAAAAACTGGCTCAAAGTCCACTAGAAATCTTAGGCAAAACAATGCCCAAACCCCCAAATTTATAGGCTAAGAAAAACTAGCCGTTGGGGTCTGTCAGGCCTGCCGGTCGACCGCCCGGTCGACCGCCAACGGTCAGAAATCCGACCGTTGGGGCTGCGGTCGACCGCCCGGTCGACCGAACCTCTAGAACAGAGAGTCAGACTCTCTGCCGGTCGACCGCCCGGTCGACCGGGGCATTTCCAGAGAGCAAACCTCTCTGGACGGTCGACCGGGTCGGTCGACCGGCCCTCCAGCCAGATACTGGCGTGCACGCTGTGCACGTCGATCGACCGAGCCGGTCGACCGACTTCAGATCTAGTCGACTATACAGTCGATTTGCTGAAGCCAGGAAACAGAAATTTTGGGGATTTAAACTAAGGTATTATAACACAAATAAAATCCCATAAATAAACAGAAAATCTACAAAAATAGTTTTACCAATATACTTTGATAAACAAACATGCTTGCACAAGATCAAGGCATGTTACAAATGATTTGGACTATTTTTGTAAGTTGGAAAAATTGGTTCAAAACAAAACAGTATTTTTCCAAACTTGATTTTTCTAAAACTTTGTTTTTTCAAAACTTCTCCAAATACAAAAACAAGATATTGTAATTCATTTTAAGGCATAGTGTGTATGGATATGATCCACTACACAATCAAGATGAAATATCTATGTTTTTGACATTAAGCTCTAAATATGGTTTTGGGTTAAACATATGTAAATGAAATACCGAAAACCAAAATGATATTTTTCCAAAATGAAAGTTTTTCTAAACTGAAAATTCTTTTATGAAAAGACAATTAAATCAAGAGTGTGTGTGTATAATATACTTGAGCAATCCACCAACTATTCTATCCTTTACATTTTAACTAAAACAAAATCTTAAAACAAACCTAGACTCAAGTCTTCATCTTCTTGAAGTCTTCACTTGAAGCCTTCTTGACTTGGTCCAAACACCGTGCTAGCTCCAAAACTTGACTTTAAATCCTTTGTTGAAGCTATGCACCTACTAAGATCTTGATCACAAATCTGTCACTAATTAAACACAAGATCATTAGTACAATAACTACATGAGTTAATCATCATCAAAACTAGAGTGATGGGCCTTTGGGCCAACAGAAACAGGTACCAGGCCCTTCTCTTGCTGCTGGTGAGGGTCTGTGTTGACCATTCTCAGCTCTCCTTTTGGGACAAGGACTACTCCAGAGGGTGTTGGAGGTTGTCTTCCAAACTGGAGAAATGACGTCATATTGGCCGTCACCTTCTTCTGCTCTGGACGGAGTTTTAATACCTCCGCGTCAATCAGAGCCTGAAGGATGTCCTTGAAGACATAACAGCTCTTGGTGGGGTATCCCAGCATCCTGTGATACAAGCAGTAGTTGGGATTATCGGTTTTACTGACTTCTTCAGGGCGCCTAGCTTCAGGAAGCTTCAGTCTGTTGCTCTTGTTGAGTAATTTGAAGACCGAGTCGACATGTTCATCCTTGAAGGAATACTGCTTGCTGGCGCGTGGTTGGCTTGAAGAGCCACTTCCCTTAACCGGTTGAGGTTTGACGGGGGATTTGGTCTCTATCGCCAAATTATCCTTCCGTTTTGCTTGGAGGGAGGTGTCTGGCGCACACCTTGTTGACCTCTCAGGTCTGGGTTTGTTTTCTTCTGCCCTGACCCGGGCGATAATTTCTTCAGCCTGTTTACCTTGTTGGATCAACTGCTTCTAGGTGCGGCTTTCGGCGACTCCTATTTGGGCGAGGAGCGAGGTTTGTAGATTTTCCACTAGGGTGACCTGGGTCATACCGCTTGGACATCAGAGTGCCACATTCCGAAATCTTTCCACGAAAGACTTGACGGATTCTCCTTTTCGCTGTTTGGTGGCAAAAAGGGTTGGCATGGTGACCTCCGAGTCATCTTCAAAGAAGCGCGTTAGAAAGAGCTTCTCCAAATCGTCTTAATTCTTTATGGAGCCTTCTGGGAGCTTCATGAGCCATTCGAAGGCGAGCCCTTTTAAGGTGCCGATAAACAAACGTGCCAGGATGGCATCGTTATTTACCACATTCCCTGTTTGGGATTTAAAGTAGTAAATATGTTGGTTCGGTGAACCTTTCCCATCAAATGCTTGGAGGGTTAGAGCTTGAACTTGGGAGGCTATGGAACAAGGTCCCACTCGGTCGGATATGGTCGGACCACCCCTGCTTCTTGCAAGCCTTTTCGGTTGGTAAGGGCCTCCAGACGTTACTCCAATTGATTCATTCTTCTAGAATGAACCTTTTCCTGGTCTCGGTCATCTTTTCCTTGTGACGAGGATTTAGACGAACCAAAAGTAGGCTGCTCTTTCTCCTCTATACGTACGGAAGATGAGCTTTCTCCCTCTTTTCGTTTGCCTTTAGACTTTTTAGAGGAGGCTTTGTCAGTTGACTTCCTCTTGTCTTCAAGCAACTGTGCCAGCATCTGCTTGAGGGAATCGATAGATTCTTGTTGAGCACGAATCATCTCGAATTGTTCCCTCTGGACCTGGGCTTGCTGCTCCAAGCGCCTAGCGGTCTCCTCAGGAGTGCTGGTCATGTATATAAAGGCCTCTTTCTCTAAAGAAGAGTTTGAAGCCTGTGACTCTGCAATAGCGGAATGCGCATTCACCTCAATGTCCCGGGCTAGAGCATTGTAGTCAATCGGGGGGATTGCCCTGGTCCGGGTGCGAGTGTGTCGGTATACTCCTTCCGGTTCTGCGTTGGATTCATCATCGGAGCTGATCGCCGGTTGCTTTCCCCTGCTCCTGCTTGCCATGTTTGCAGTGAGCTCGGGATACTCAGTATCAAAGAAGACCCTTCTTCTATGGGAACGACTTCTTTTAGCTGATCGGGGAATCAGGGTCAGCTGTCTGACTAGAGACTGCTGGTTTGCATCTGAGCTGCAACGGCACTCAGAGAGCATTGTGATAGCAACATGATGAAGTGATTCGATTAGCACTTCTCTTCCTTGTCAAATAATCCCTTAGATCCGTGGGAGGAGGATCAAAGAGATTAGCCTCGCAATATCGAGGGTGGGAGGCATCCTTGCTTCGCACAGCTGGGACGCAGGGTTCAGAGACGCGGGGCGCCTGAACGCAGCTCTTGCGTCGCGATTTTGGAGCGTGAGCTTGGCGTCTCTGCTAATAAGAGACGCAGCTCTCACGTTGCTGATAATTGCGTCTGGGCAGAGACGTTTAAAAATTGCAGGGCTGCTAGGCCCCGTGCTTTGAGGTGCGTGCCTCTTGCGCTTGACAAGGTACGCGAGCTTCGCCTTGGCGTCTGGGGAGTGGGGCTTCCGAGGAGCCTGCTTGCTGAACCTCACGTTTGGGCTGCCAAACGCGGACTTCACGTCTCGGATGCGGTACGCTGGTCTGAACCTTGCATCCTACCTTTATTGGACAATCAGTCGTTCCAACTTGTAGTTGACGCGCACGCCTCCTCTGCCGCCGTTCAGCGTTCCGGTTGCGTCGTGGAGGTTGAGGGGAACCCCCGACGACTTGGTGCTGAGGAAGAGGATGGACTGGCTGAACACCAGAAAGGTTGACCATGCGGGTCTCCTGAGAGACGTTGGCGCGGGTGTTACGCCTGGCGCGATTGACCACAACATCCTTCGGAGCTGCCGCATCTGAGAGAATCTCAGGGCGGACTTCGGGGCATTTCCCCGTAGAGACCCTGCGGTAGGCACGGGCCTTTGGGCTCTTGGAGCCGGAAGAAAGGAACTCTTCATACTTTGCTTGGTCGAATTCCACGACAAGTGATTCGACCGTTTTCCCCATGTAAATGATGTCACCTTGCGCCACCACTTGCTCGTCAGTGGAGAAGGTAGTCCCCAGCGGAGTCGCCATCTCTTGTTTGGTGGGAGAAAATTTCGTGTAAAGTTTCCTTGAATCAATTGAAAAATTACAACAGACTTATACTCCGACTACAAGGGAGGGAGGATATTGAGTCTTGAATCTTCCCTTTATTTAATGCTGGGTTCTTCAGGTGGCGGTGAAAAGTGAATCTTATTTTCCGTTGACCGGATGAACGTCAAGGACTTTTGGGGATCTTCTCTTCGGTTGGTGGACGGAGTAACACAACTCTGTTGACCAGAAATCTCAAAGAGATTATAGGCAAATATTAACTTGTGCGCAGCAAGTTACTTGAAGAGTTGGACTCTCTTTCCTTCTCTGTGGAAACTCTCAAGTCAAGTTCTTCTCCCTTGCTTTTTCTGATCAAAAACTGACCGACCTTTCCATAGCAACAGGGCTATTTATAGAGGTTTCAGGGGTGAACGTGCCCCCTAAAAATACTCCACAATGGGGGTTAACTTCCTCATTATGTGGGTGATGATTGACCCCATAACGAGGGAAGTTATAACTGAGACGCGGGTTTCGACCCTCGCGCCTTGGCGCTGCAGTGCTGCTGAGACGCAGATTTTGATCCTTGCATCTTGGTGCTGCAGTGCTGGCTGAGGCGCGGGTTTCGACCCTCGCGCCTTGGTGCTGCAGTGCTGGCTGAGGCGCGGGTTTCGACCCTCACGCCTTGGTGCTGCAGTGCTGGCAGAGACGCGGGTTTCGACCTGCGCGCCTTGGTGCTGCAGTGCTGGCTGAGGCGGGGGTTTCGACCCTCGCGCCTTGGCGCTGCAGTGCTGCTGAGGCGCGGGTTTTGATCCTTGCGTCTTGGTGTTGCGGTGGTGGCCATGATTAGCCTTGTGCCTGGAGCTTGGAACTCTGCTTTTTGATGACTTGTCTTTTAGTGATCTTTAGACAGCCTACAGCACCAGTAAAGTCATCCTTCATGGTGCCTGAAAAACCAGTGATGCACATGGAGCTTTCTTTGAAGTGTCGGCCAAACACAAGGGTTAAAATCTAATTCTATTCAAAAGATTCGAGTTTGAGCCAATGACTCGTGATTTTTGAAGGATGATTTTGAGTCCCCACAAATCTCTCATTACGGAAATGCTTGCCGAATGATGGAGAAAATAGGATACGACCTACGAAAAAAGTTTGGCTTAAACTTTGGCAAAGGAAGACGAACATTCTTTCGATCTTTTGTCCTAAAGGGAAAGCCCCCGATTACTATCAGAAAAAACTTGAAGGAGATTAGGCTATGAATTAACGCCAATTCCATTAGACTTTGAGTTTGAAGAATCTCTATATCACGACCACTCGTCAAGCGCATCGTCGTGGGAATCGGACATCAGTGTCGTGGATATCTTGAGAGATTTTTTAGTAAACATGGTTTTAACTAGCCATCTGGAAGACAAAGATGAAGAAATAATCCAGTCAGATACTGATCCCTAGATCAAACACTTAAACACTCTCTGAGATATATGCTTTGAGCAGCCTGAGCCATTCACAGAGGATAAAGTGATACAAATTAATCTGGGAAGCTATACTAACCCTAAGCCCATCTTAATAAGCGAAAGCTTATCATCTTTTGAAAAGAAGACCTAGTACATCTTGTACAGTAGTATATAGATGTCTTCACTTGAAACTATGAGGACATGCCTGGTCTCGACTCAGGTGGCCATGCATCGCCTCAACATCAATCTAGACACAAAACCAGTCAAGCAGCAACAATGGCGGTTACGTCCAGAGATTATGGAGGCGATTGAATTGGAAGTCAAAAAGCTTATAAACTCTGATTTCGTCATGAAAGAACAACACTCTTACTGGGTAGCCAACATTGTTTCCATCTCTAAGAAGAACGGAAAAATCTGAATCTGCATTGATTTTCGCGATCTGAATACTGATTGTCCCAAAGACGAATGCTCTCTCCCGATCACAGATTTCATGACCGACAACAAGTGTGATTTCTAGAGGATGTCCATTATGGATTGCTTCTCAGGACATAATCAAATCAAAATGTATCCAGAAGTTGAGAAGCATACATCCTTCAAAATGTCGCTAAGAGTATACGGCTGCACTGTGATGCCCTTTGGCTTAAAGAATGTAGGTGCAACATACCAACGAGCGATGAATAAAATATTCCACGAGAACGTACGCAGACTGTAGAATGTTGTGTAGATGATATTACAGTGAAGAGCCGCAATAAAGGTGATCATCTAGCAAATTTGAAGAGAGTAATCAACATCATTGTTTGCCCGAAGTGTTGGCCCAAGGTTACAATCACCCGTGTTTAGTGTGTTTTGATGATTACAAAACATATTAGTTATTTGTACTAATAATGTTTGTTGTTTAAGTGTATTTCAGGGTTCTAACCAAACTAGAAGGGTTCTTCCCTAAAGGAAGGTGTTTTGGACTCAAGTCAACTCATTTTGGGCTCAAGAATCAAGTTTTTAAGATCATATGGTGAAAGCCCTCTTGAAGCACTTGTAGTACTTAGAACCAATGTAAGAAATAGTTTGTTAAAGTTTGAGTTTGGAAAATTGGCTCTAGGATACACACACACAAGTTTATATTTAAGTTTTCATGTTTAAAACTTTGGTTTCATGCCTTAGTATATATGTACATGACCCTAAGTTTTACAAAAATAAATATCATGTTTAGATCATGTTTGTATACTCTTTCCAGCATATTACTTAGTTTTCTTTACTTCAAAACATTTTTTACAAAATTTCCCAAGTTCAGAATTCTGCTGCTGTTTTTCTGTTTCAGGTGAACCCGGCCGACCGGCCCGGTCGACCGGTCCCTGTATCAGGACGTGCACGCTTGTGCACGTCTGTCGGCCGACCGCCCGGGTCGACCGACTATCTGCAGTTGCTCTCGGGTTTTCTGGGTCGACCACCGGTCGACCGCCCGAAGAAAACTGTTTTTTCTTTTAAGAGGACGGTCGACCCTGGGGTCGACCGGAGCCCAACGGCTCTTTTCTGCTGAGTGGACGGTCGACCCGGGCGGTCGACCGCCAAGCCTGCAAAAGCCCAACGGCTCTTTCCTCTTTTGTGCAATTCTGAAATCTGTCTTTTTAATCTGTTTTGGCAGACTTTTTCTGAGATTTTGGAGATCTTTTTCAGAGCAAATAAGCTTAAAATAAATTGTTTTTAACCTATTTCTCTCCCTATAAATAGAGTAGAAGAGTCTCTTGCAAAAGACCAAGAAAATTCTCAAGTTTTCATAGTTTTTCAAAAAGAAAAGAAAAGTGTTTAAGCTCTTCATTTCCAACTCTCTCTTGAGCTTGTTTTCAGTTGTGTTTGTTAGCAAAGATCATTCTACAACTGAGTTTTTCTCACTACACTTCATAGAGCCAAAAATCCCTTACTCATTCTATAAGGAAGTTGTAAAAGAGTGAGATATTGTAAAGAGTTTAGTGATCTTGTTGTGATCACTTTGGTTGCTTGTTCCTCTTCTTATTCTTGTGGAGGCACCTCTTCGGTAGAGGTTATTGTAATTGGTGGAGCTCGGTGCTCGGGTCTTCGGTAGACCGTTGTAAGCGTCCTCGGTGGATAGTGGAAACCCTTCACGGAGGTGAAGGCGGGGAGTAGAGCGGTGGCTCGAACCTTGAAACAAACATCTTGTGTTTGCGATTGCTTTGTGTCTATATTGCTTTAAATTTCTCTTGCACTCTATTGCCTTAAATTACTTGCTTGAGATCTAGTTTTCTTACCTTGTGTTATTGCCTCTAGTTTGTGATACTTGTGATATATCTTGTGTGCATTTCATCATTGCATACTATTCATTCCTTGTTCGATCAATTCTCATACAACAAGGTTGCATTGCGCACCTCTAACTCATTCAAGGGGAATTGGGAGGAAGGAGTTCAGAACCTCTCACGGGATATTTGGCTCTTAGTCTTGTTTTGAGAGATCGTTGCATCATTCATCCATCTTAGTTTTAAAAAGATTGTTAGATTAGCAATTACACCTATTCACCCCCCCTCTAGGTGTTTTTCAATTGGTATCAGAGCTTGGACTCTAGGCTCTTGGCTTAACAACCTTAGAGAGATCCTAATATTGCTAATCATTTCATTCATTCTCACTTAGTAAAAATGGCCGATGGTATTAAACCCCTCCTAAGTTTGATGGACTTAACTTTCTCATATGGAGGTTAAGATGACCGTTTTCTTGCAATCTCTAGGAAGTCGAGTTGCAAAGGCCGTGGCCAAACCTTTTAGTGCACCCCCCGGTGATGAATCTACTTGGTCCGAAATTGAGACTAAGGAATTTGATGCCAATGCTAGGGCTCATTATGCACTCCTTCAAGCCCTTAATGATGATGATATAGCTAGAGTTATTCATTGCAAGTCCGCATATGAAATTTGGACACATTTGCTAGTTACTCATGAAGGGACCTCACAAGTGAAGAGGGCTAAGATAGACCTTCTTCGGTCCCAATATGAAAACTTTTGCATGCAAGAAAATGAAACCATAGATGATATGGTTACAAAATTTACTAAGATTACTAATGGACTTACTTCTCTAGGTGATGGCATTGATAATGATCAAAGAGTTAGAAAGATCATCCGGGCTCTTCCTCCTTCATGGAAGTAAAAGCAACAACCTTGAAGGAACTCAATGACAAGGAGGAGATGGAGCTAATTGGTCTCATTGGGAACCTCAAAACCCATGAGATGGAAAGAAAGGCAAGGGAAGATATGGCTCCTTCCAAGAAGAAGACTATAGCCTTCAAAAGTCAATCCACACACTCCGACGAAGACGATGAAGAAGAAGATGACGAAGAGCTCTCACTTCTTGTAAAGAACGTCCGGAGGATGTATAACAAGGCTAAATTCCAAGGAAGAAGGAGATGGCAAGGAGGCAAAGAAGAAAGAAAGATTATTTGCTTCAATTGCCAAAGACCGGGACACATTGTTGCGGAGTGCCCGGATAAAGTAAAGCCCTCCACCTCAAAGAAACCCTACAAGAAGAAAGCAATGAAGGCTACATGGGATTCCGAGAGCGAATCCGAGGAGGAGATTGATACCGCCAACATGTGCTTCATGGCCAATGAAAGCACAAGCAAGGTAACCCCTTCCACTTCTCTTAATGATGAACTTTCCATGGATGAACTAGGAGAAGCATTTGTAGAACTATCACATAACTATGATTTTCTTAAGAAAAAGTATTTAAAAATGAAAAAGGAAAATGAATCTCTTAATCATCAAGTTTTTACTCTTTCTAAAGAAAAAGATGAATTACTTTCCACTCTTGTTTCCACCCAAAAAGATTTTGACAAATATAAGATTTCTTGTAAAGGCAAGTCCCCACTAATTGATTCTAATGAGATTACCATGCTTAAAGAAAGAATAGACTCATTAGGAATTATTTTGAAAAATTGTGAATTTGATAAGAAGAAGATAGAGGCCATGTTTCCTAAAAAACAAGCCCCTAAGAAAAATGTTTACCATGCTCATGCTCATGTTCATACCACACAACTTTTACATCGTGGCAAACCCCCAAACATGCTCACACTTCACACACACATCATGCATTCATGTATGGAAGAGTGTTCTCATGTTCACATTGTGGGCGGAAAGGGCACTTAGCTAATTTTTACTATGATAGACTAAGTGCATCTTGTCATAATGTTTGGGTTCGAAGCACTAACTTTCAAGGACCCAAGAAAATTTGGGTACCAAAGTCAACAATTTTGTTAAATGATGTAGGTACCTTCCAAGGCCCAACGACGTAGAGGATTGTGGTATCTTGATAGTGGTTGCTCAAGGCACATGACTTGGGACATCAACAACTTTGCAACCCTATCAAGATACCATGAAGGTGGCACCGTCACCTTCGGAGATGATGCCAAGGGTAAAATCATCGGTATTGGTAATGTAAAACTCGGCACATCCCCTTAATTGAGAATGTAGTTTTAGTTGATGGCCTCAAGCATAACCTCTTGAGTGTTAGTCAACTTTGTGATAAAGGTTTTGATGTTGTTTTTGATAATGTAGTTTGTAAAGTAATTGATAGAATATCTAATACTTGTGTGTTTTCCGGTTTTCGTGAAAGTAATGTTTATATGATAGATATGTCTAATATGTCTTGTAATGTTACTTGTTTAAAAGCCCTCGATGATGACTCTTGGTTGTGGCATAGAAGATTAGGCCACATTTCTTTTGACCATATATCTAGATTGAATACAAAGGAAATGGTGAAAGGTATTCCTTGTTTGAATTTTGAAAAGGACCGAGTTTGTGACGCATGTCAATTTAGGAAACAAACTAAGTCTTCTTTCAAGTCAATTAAGGATATCATGACATCACGTCCTTTGGAGTTAATCCACATGGATTTATTTGGCCCTACTCAAACCAAAAGTCTAAGTGGGAATAGATTTGCATTTGTTTTGGTTGATGACTTTTCACGGTTTACTTGGGTTTTCTTTCTTGAACACAAAAGTCAAGCATTTTCATATTTCCAATCTTTTAAGAAAAGTTTGAAAAAGAAAAAGATGTTTCAATTTTAAGGATAAGAAGTGATAGAGGAGGTGAGTTCATTAACCTACCCTTTACCACTTTTTGTGAAGAACATGGAATTAAGCATGAACTTTCTTGTCCTAGAACTCCACAACAAAATGGAGTAGTTGAACGGAAAAATCGAACTTTACAAGAGATGGCTAGGACAATGCTAAGTGAATATGGTCTACCACATTATTTGTGGGCCGAGGCTGTTAATACATCATGCTATATATCAAATCGTGTTTTCTTGTGTAAAAATACTTCAAAAACTTCTTTTAAAATGTACTTTTCTAGAAAACCAAATGTTTCATATTTCAAGGTTTTTGGATGCAAATGTTTTGTTTTAAATACAAAGATAATTTAGGAAAATTTGAAGCTAGATCTTATGAGGCAATTTTTGTGGGTTATTCTAATACAAGTAAAGCTTATAGAATCTTCAATAGATCATCTTTGGCTATTGAGGAATCTATACATGTTAAGTTTGAAGAATCTAACTTGTTTGTTAAGAATGTTGTAGAAATAGATGCATTGGATGAAGGCTTGGAGAAAGTGACCTTGGAGGATACACCTACTATGGGAGACAAGCCAAAGGATGATGAAGGAAGTGAAGCTAAAGTAGAAGAGGCTCAAGGACATGAAATTTAATCAATTGACGTGGAGCCTACTCAACAACTTCCAAAGGATTGGAGATACAATCCTCATCTCCCAAGGACCTCGTCATAGGTGAAGTATCTAAAGGGGTAACCACTCGCTCTAAACTTCATGACTTTTGTGGTCATTATGCATTTATTTCTCATGTTGAACCCAAGAACGTCCTCGAAGCCGAGGCCGATTCATATTGGTTGCTAGCCATGCAAGAGGAACTCAATCAATTTGAGCGCAACCAAGTTTGGCATCTTGTTCCTAGGCCCCACGATAGACCAACAATTGGTACTAAGTGGATCTTTAAGAACAAGTTGGATGAATCGGGTAACGTTGTTAGGAATAAAACTAGGTTAGTTGCCCAAGGTTACACTCAAATCGAAGGAATCGATTTTTGAAGAAACCTTTGCACCCGTAGCACGGCCTGAAGCCATACGGATGATACTAGCATTTGCCTCATATAAAGATTTTAAATTATTTCAAATGGATGTTAAAAGTGCTTTTCTAAATGGTTTTATTGAAGAGGAGGTGTATGTTGAACAACCCCCCGGGTTTGTTGATCCTACACATTCGGATTTTGTGTTTAAATTAGATAAAGCTCTTTATGGTTTAAAACAAGCCCCTAGGGCTTGGTATGAAAGACTCTCTTCATTTTTATTTCAAATGGTTTTAAGAAAGGAAAAATTGACACAACTTTGTTTACAAAACATGTAGAAAAAGATATTCTTATTGTGTAAATTTATGTTGATGACATTATTTTTGGTTCTACTAATGAATCTCTTTGCCAAGCTTTGAATCATGCATGAAGGAAGAATTTGAAATGTCTATGATGGAGGAACTCAACTATTTCCTTGGACTCCAAATCAAGCAAAGGAAGGATGGGATCTTCATCAATCAAGCTAAGTACACAAAGGAATTAATCAAAAGGTTCGGGCTTGAAGGATCTAAAGTGAGCAAAACTCCCATGGCAACAACTACCAAGCTTGACAAGGATGAACAAGGTAAAAGTGTAGACATTAAGCTTTATCGTAGCATGATTGGTAGTTTATTGTATTTGACGGCTAGTAGGCCGGATATTATGTTTTCCATTTGTCTTTGTGCACGTTTTCAATCTTGTCCTAAAGAGTCTCATATAATTGCGGTTAAACGCATAATTAGATACCTTAAGGGCACTATTGAAATGGGTTTGTGGTATCCGAAAACCGGCCAATTTTCAATGACGAGTTTTTCGGATGCCGACTATGCGGGTTGTAGGGTAGATAGGAAGAGCACAAGTGGAACATGTCAATTCCTAGGTAATTGTCTTGTATCTTGGTCTTCCAAAAAGCAAAATTCGGTAGCCCTTTCAACCGCCGAGGCGGAGTATGTTGCAGCCGGAGCTTGTTGTGCACAAGTTCTTTGGATGAAACATACTCTCCTTGACTATGATTTACACTTTGATCATGTTAAAATATTTTGTGATAATACTAGTACAATTCACATGACAAAGAATGCAAATCAACATAGTAAAATCAAACACATTGACATTAGGTATCACTTTCTTAGAGATCATTATGAGAAAGGTGATATTGATATAGATTATGTTTTCTACCGATTTTCAACTTGCCGATATTTTTACTAAACCATTGGATTATGCTAGATTTTCCTTTATTGTGGTGAGTTGAATGTTTGCATTATAGATTCTTAAAACATTTTGTTGTCTTTGTTTTGTTTGACCCTTTTTGATGTATGACAAAAAGGGGAGAAAAAGGATAAGTTTGTTGTTTAGGATTTACTTGTGTTGTTTAGTGTTTATTTGTGTTTTCAAAACTTTTGTGTTTTCAATGCTTTATGTTTCTTACTTCTCATTATCATTCTTTATACATAGCATTGTTTGAGGGGGAGCTTTCCAAGCTCTTCTTCCATTTTTATTTAAATAACGTATATGTTTTGTCATCATCAAAAAGGGGGAGATTGTTGGCCCAAGGTTACAATCACCCGTGTTTAGTGTGCTTTGATGATTACAAAACATATTAGTTATTTGTACTAATAATGTTTGTTGTTTAAGTATATTTCAGGGTTCTAACCAAACTAGAAAGGTTCTTCCCTAAATGAAGGTGTTTTGGACTCAAGTCAACTCATTTTGGGCTCAAGAATCAAGTTTTGAAGATCATATGGTGAAAGCCCTCTTGAAGCACTTGTAGTACTTAGAACCAATGTAAGAAATAGTTTGTTAAAGTTTGAGTTTGGAAAATTGGCTCTAGGATACACACACAAAAGTTTATATTTAAGTTTTCATGTTTAAAACTTTGGTTTCATGCCTTAGTATATATGTACATGACCCTAAGTTTTACAAAAATAAATATCATGTTTAGATCATGTTTGTATACTCTTTCCAGCATATTACTTAGTTTTCTTTACTTCAAATCATTTTTTACAAAATTTCCCAAGTTTAGAATTCTGCTGCTGTTTTTTCTGTTTCAGGCGAACCCGGCCGACCGGCCCGGTCGACCGGTCCCTGTATCAGGACGTGCACGCTTGTGCACGTCTGTCGGCCGACCGCCCGGGTCGACCGACTATCTGTAGTTGCTCTCGGGTTTTCTGGGTCGACCGCCGGGTCGACCGCCCGAAGAAAACTGTGTTTTTCTTTTAAGAGGACGGTCGACCCTGGGGTCGACCGGAGCCCAACGGCTCTTTTCTGCTGAGTGGACGGTCGACCCGGCGGTCGACCGCCAAGCCTGCAAAAGCCTGTTGACACTTAAAAAAGACAAGATTCTTATTGGTCCGAACAATGTCTAAACTTGTTGACATTTACAAAAGACAAGTGACAGACGAGCTGAAGACCAGTTTTCACCCATCTCCGAGGGACAAGGAAGCAACTTGGACTCCACTGATTCAGCAAGCAGAACAGTGAACCCGGATTGTTTCTAAACAGACCTCAGCAGGTCTAAGGTGCTAACACTTAGCATCGCATGAGCCCAAAGGGATAGCCTCGCATGAGAGGCTAATATCACTCGACATCGCCTTGAAGCCATCCAAAGCCTCGCCAAGAAGCTAACTCGCAAACTTCGCCACAGAGGACTTCCAGCTCCGCCAAGGGTTTCTTTCGGACTTCGCCAAAAGCTGCCTCTGACCCCGCTACGAGCTCAATGTGGGCAGCGCTGCTATGAATCTGCTATGGTCAACCTTTGACCTATCAAATCTCCGGATGAGATCGGATCCAATCAGATCAAATCCAATTCAAATCCAATCAGAGATCAAATTTGGCAGTTGATTGCCACAATCTCTTGACTCTCCTAAAACGAGTAAGAAGATCAGGGGAAAATCCTCCAACCATATGGAAAGGATCAAACAGATCGAGAAGGTCCACCGACCTGCCATTTCTAGCTTCGCAGAAGCTGATCCTAGCCTCGCAGCAAGGCTACTTTTCAGATTTAAACAGATTTGATTCAATCTGTTTCCATATCTTCAAGGGACGATTATACCCTTGCTCTCCCTATAAATAGCCCGCCAGGGGTACAAGGAAGAGGGATCGATCGAAGACGAAAAGAGGACTCCACAAGCAGAGGCTTCTTCATAACGCACCGTGCGCTCTCGAATTCAGAGACCTTTTAGAGAATTGCTTTCTCTATCCAGGGTGTTGATACCCTAACATCGTCCTTCTTCTCAAGGAATCTCCGGAACCAGGCGAGAAGGAATTCCTTATTGAAGGCGATTTTGAGAAGCATCAAGAGGGTTCTACCAACCTTCTGTTCTCTGATTCCCCGAACCAGGCGAGAAGGGAATCTCATCGCTCGCATCGTCAAAGGGACAAAGTGGTCGCGCGCTGACCAGACTCCTATCGGCACACTTCTCCAGAATCTCTGAGGAGATCTACTTGTAATCTTTTTAAGAATACTTGTAATTTAGCTCCTCAACCTTTTATTGTAAGTTTTCCCCCTTTGCAAACATAATGGAAAACAAGATGGCGACTCCGCTGGGGATTGCATTCTCCACTGCCGAGAATCAAGTGTCACAATGCGACGAAAAGACCTTCGGGTCTAACTCTGAATTCAGAATTGCCGTGCAGCCAGAGCTTCTCTGGCTAAATCTTCAAGGAAAGTCTCTGCGGAGACTGAAAAGGTTCTTTATGAACCTACTGCGGTTATTTGGCGCAACAAAGAAGCACGTCCGCAGTCTGATTCCTTTACTTGTGAGAACTTGGTGGTTCAGTTTGATCAAGGAAGATTTGAAGAAGTCCTCTCTGGGGGTGACCCAATGCTTCGAGCACGGAAGCATAGGAAGGTTTCCACGACCAAGGTTTCGAATCAGAAACCAGAAGCAGAATTCTGCAGACACCCCTCAGCCTCGCGTGTGGCTAATCAGGTTCCTTGCGAACCTAAGTCTCCTCTGCCAAGGCGGGTATGGAAGCCTGAACAAAAGTCTTCAACCGAAACTTCAGGCGTAGCTACGCCTAAACTGCGCCTCTCTCGCGAAGAAAAAGGCAAGATGCCTGTCTGCTCCAATCATAAAGTCAAGACGGCAATCATACCGTCACCCAATTCAAGAGCAGCGATGCCTCGCGCCGGCCTCTTTCTCACGAGCAAAGCTACTGTACCACAGCGTACGCGCAGGGTCCATGACCGCGAAGCTGAAGCCGAGGTACTATCTAAGGCTAATTACCTTCGCAGCAGCATAGCGGGTAAAGCACCACAGCGTGCTCCGCTTTCCAGTGCGTCAAACACTAAGCTCGCGCCTGATCGCGAAGCTAGAACCAAAGCACTACTCAGTGCTAATCTCATCTGCAGGGATAAAAGAAGCGGGACGTCATCCTATGTGTGATCCAAAAGAGCCTTTGCGCTCGATTGCAGGGACCCAACCGGGTTCGATTTGAGGAAATTGTTGACGGATAGACAAACCTCTTCCCCCTGTTGTCGACAAGTGGGATGTCAGCTGGTGACACTCCACTCGGTCCATTGCCGGCTAGGACCAATCTCCGCCACGCCTCCAAGACGACGGTCAGTTTTTGATCGACTATCGGTACAAGCCCCGATGAAGCATCACAAAAGGAGCATCTCGCGAAATCTACCCTCTGCATCCGTCAACATGACCGGAAGGGGACGAGAGCTGCACAGGGGAAGACAAACATCTGACGACACCCCCTACAGCTCCCCAGATCCAGACTACAGCCCAGGCTTAGGCGAAGTCTTGGTGCATGAAGAAGGTATTTTCCGAAACACCAGATCTAGGGTGGCGATACCCTACACTTATGAACAGCCTTCTTCCTCGACGGCCCTAGCCTCGTCACAGCCCAGGAGATCACTCCAATCATCGGACGAAGAAGATGAAGATAGTGGGTACGCCTCTTCGGCGACAGTCAGTTCAGTGCGAACAGACAGAGCATCAGTCAATATGGCTGATAACGTCAACGACGATCTTCGTCAGCGCCTGGAAGCTCAGGAGCAAACTTCCAAGACTCAGCAAGAGGCTCTGGACAATATTCAACAGATGCTCGCACAACTCCTCAGTGACCGGAATAACAATGATGCCGGGAGCAATCACGATGAGGAGGAACACTTCAGCAATGAGCAGCCAAAGACGGAGAAATCCAAAGAGGGTTCTTCCTTAGACGCCGAAGTCCTCAAGGGCCTCCAGGCTCAAATCGCATCCCTAGCTCAGAGGGATGAATTAAAGAAGGTAGGGGCAGTCCGTCCTTATCCGCTGGAGTGGGATTCGGTGCCATATCCACCGAAGTTCAAACCGCCAACGCTGCATACCTATGATGGAAAGAGCTCCCCAAATCAGCACATCTACTATTTCCGGTCTCAGACTGGTAATGTTATAAGCAATGACGCCATCATGGCTAGGCTTTTCATTGGCACCTTAAAGGGGGTGGCGTTTGACAGGTTTCGCAGTCTTCCCCGGGCTCTATCAACTCCTGGATCGACCTGAAAACTCGGTTCCTCTCTCGTTTCTATGAGGATGATACCGAAGTAACCATGGACAAACTCCTCTCCACTGTGCAGAGGAAGGGAGAATCTGTCCGTGACTACATTGAACGGTTCAGAAACTTATCCTTGATGTGCCCAGCAGGGATGCCATTACCCATGCTCTTGTAGACATGCAGACACAACTTCTTAGACCAAGTGGAAGTTCGCATGGGGGCAGTCAAAGCCCACACTTGGAAAGAATTGGTCGAACAAGCTGAGATAGCCGAGAAGTCGGCTAAGAAGTTCGAGCCATCCGCCCCTAGAGGCAAGTGGGGGATGAACAACAAAGGGCGTAGCGACCTACCGCAATCTTCTCAAGCTAAAGGCAAAGAGACTATGTCTGTGGAGTTATCCGGAGATATGCAGTCGAAGGCCAAGAAGAGCGGCTTCAACAATCAGGAGCCTAAGTTCCCTCCAAAGCAGTATTCGTTCAAAGACGATCAGGTGGTCACCATATTCCATCCGCTCCACAAAGGGAACAAAATGAAGCTGCCAGATGCTCGGCGTCCCAATGAGATAGGGCGCACAAATGACCCTAGATACTGCCTCTACCACAGGATGATCCACCATCCTACTGACAAGTGTTATGTCCTCAAGGACAGAATACAAGCCCTGGTCGATGCCGGGGTTCTGACATTGAAGACGGAGCAGAAGAAAATCACTGCCAATATGGTGACTCTTGAGTTCGGCAAATCCCCGAAGGTCACAGTTCCTGACGGGACTTATTCCGTCCCTGCGCCACGGTTGGAAGTCAAGCATCTTCCAGCTACAGCTCAAAACAATAAGGGTCTTGTTCCCTTAACATTGGAGACGGGAGAAGTCATGTGGATACATCCAGACCTCGTCCAAGACGTACAGCGGGATCCAAAGCAGCCCAACTAAAAGGGCAAGTCTTGCAATGTCATCTCTGTCCTGCCAGACGACGGCAACCTTACATCGGCCTCCCTCAGTGATTCCGAAGGAGAAAGGCATGCTTGCGCAGCGCAAGCCGATGCGCCTCAACAGACGGGCACCCGATCCGGAAAATCATACTTGAGGCAGTATGAAAAGTCTACTGACGAGACACAACAGCAAACGACGTCAGTACAAGCACCAGCATCCACTCCAATCCCAACCAAGGGAAAAGAGAGGCCTAAGGAGGTACGATTCGACCACGTGTTGAAGAAACCACCAGGCCAAGGGTTTGATACGCCCTTTCGGTTTGACATATTGGCTCAGCTGGCCAATATCCCAGCTCGTATCACTATACACGAGCTCCTTCGCCTCTCGAAAGAGACAAGAGAAGCACTCAGGGATGCGCTAGCCAATTCAGAATCCTTTCTGACATGCATGCCTGAAATCCCTAACGACGACGTTCAGTCTCCTTGCCCAGAATGTCATCATGCACAATCAAAGGTGCCCGCTATTACATTCACGGCGGAAGATATGCTTCTCAAAGACAACAAGCATGATCGACCTCTGTACTACACCGGATATATCGGTTCAACATGCATTTGAAAGAATACAAGTCGATCCGGGTCTGCACTCAGCATCATCCCCAAAAGGCTTCTCTACTTCCTCGGCATACCATTGTACAGGTTGTCCGCAACCACTACTACAATATACGGTTTCAACGCCGGAAGCAGTCACCCACTTGGAAAAATTCGGCTCCGTTGCAGAATTGGGAGCCTGAAGTCAGAAGTGACATGCTATGTCATTGACGCTGACACTTCATATAACCTGCTGCTAGGATGGCCATGGATCCATGCCAACTGGATCGTTCCCTCTACTCTGCACCAATGCTTCAAATATGTTGAAGATGATGCGACAGTACGAACTGTCTTTGCTGAAAGGCAACCATTCAAAGGGGTAAAAACTACTTCACAGACGCTCTCCTATATCAAGAGCCGGTGGAGCACTCAAAGAATCGTTGCCGGACGATGATGAAAGTGGCAACGAGGCGGATTCAGAATCCGAAACAGGCATGCCAGCCATTCTGATTGGTGAACCAATTATAGCATGTCTCAATAATCCCCTATGTAATACTCCTTCAGAGGATGAAGGTGAATGAGTAATTAATGATAATATTTCTTTTGATTATCCTGCGAGTATTAGGTCGATTAAATCCATTACGGATGGCTCTCTGCATGTGCCCGTACATGAGCCAAGTGTGGCCAGCACATCCGTGGAAGCTATGGAGGGGCCACACTGGTGATCCCTCCGTCCAAACAAGGTCAGTCGCCGATAATCTTCGGTAGAACCCGGCCAGGGATCCACAACTGCAGATTCAAGCTCAGATTCAGATACTCCACAATTCTTTCATTACGCGCGGTCAGCGCGCCATATTATGAAGAAAATGGGGGTATGACTTGAAGCGTGGAGCAGCCTGAATTTCGAAAAAGGAAGGCGCGGTTTAATGCGGAACTTTGTGCCTAAAGGGAAACCTGCAAATTACTATAATAGTACACGCAGGGGGTTGGGTTACGTCACACCCACATCATCAGTAACAGTTCAAGTCAAGGACGATGGATCAATTCCATCACATTCGGCTTCATCCTCCGAGTGGGACTCCGATATCAGCATAGGAGGAATGTTCAAACACCTCACTGCTAATATGACCTCAAGCAGTCAATTGGAGCCCGCAGAAGCCACCGATGAAGAACCATGGGCCCAGCAATTAGACCTTCAATGGGAAAAACGATTCGAACTGCGCGAGCCACCCACTGAAGACAAGGTGATGCAGGTCAACCTGGGTAATCAAGATAACCCCAAGCCCATCTTTATAAGTGAAAGCCTATCACTTACGGAGAAGGAAGAATTGATAATACTCGTAAAGGAGTATATAGATGTCTTCGCATGGAGCTACGAAGACATGCTGGACTTGATCCGCAGGTCGCTATGCACCGCCTAAACATCAAACCGACGTTAAGCCAGTCAAGCAGCAACAACGTCGGTTTCGCCTGAACATCATGGAAGCTATTGAAGCCGAAGTTCACAAGCTCATTGCATGTGGCTTCATCTGGGAGGAGCAACATCCAGATTGGGTGGCTAATATAGTCCCCGTCCTTAAGAAGAACGGAAAAATACGGATCTGCATCGACTACCGTGATCTCAATACGGCCTGTCCCAAGGATGAATTTCCGCTACCCATCACCGACGTCATGATTGACAACACATGCGGGTTCGAAAGGATGTCTTTCATGGACGGCTTTTCAGGGTACAACCAGATTAAGATGTATCCCGACATGAGAAGCATACTTCGTTCCGAACACCATTGGGGGTATACTGCTACATTGTAATGCCCTTCGGACTGAAGAACGCCGGAGCAACCTATCAGCGGACAATGAGTACAATCTTCCGCGATCATCTCCGAAAAACAGTGGAGTGCTACGTCGACGACATTGTCATCAAAAGCCGCAACAAGAATGAACATCTTCGCGACCTGAGAACGATGTTCGATATAATGCGGGCTCATCAACTGAAAATGAACCCGACAAAATCGTTCTTGGGAGTGTCAAGTGGCAAGTTCCTTGGGTTCATTGTCACATCAAAAGGGATTCATCTTGACCCAGACAAAGTCAAAGCCATTCAGAGCATGCATCCACCGAGGAATCTCAAAGAGCTCAGAGGCCTGCAAGGCAGGCTGGCTTATATTAGGAGATTCATCGCAAATCTCTCAGGCCGCTGTCAGCCGTTCACCCGACTCATGAAAAGGGTGCTTCCTTCGTATGGGATCAAGCTTGCCAGAAGCTTATGAAGACATCAAGAGGTATCTCACAAAACCTCCAGTCTTGGTGGCCCCTACATCAGGAAAATCGTTCTTGCTTTATGTAAAAGCTCTGGACTACTCCCTCAGTGCCCTCCTCGCTCAAAAGGACGACAATGGCCACGAGCAGGCCATTTATTATCTGAGCAGAACTCTCATAGGAGCAGAATCTCGCTACAACCCTATCGAGAAAGAGTGTCTAGCTCTCGTCTTCGCTGTTCAGAAGACACGACATTATTTGGTTGGCCAGACCATACAGGTCATCTCCAGAGTAAACCCATTGCGTCTTCTTATGATGAAGCCATGATCATTGAATTCAAGATTGGCTAAGTGGGCACTTTTATTGTCCCAATACGACATGATCTTCACGCCTCAGAAGGCGGTTAAAGGCCAGGCCCTTGCAGAGTTCTTGGTTGCTCATCCAGTTCCGGAGCATTCAAAACTTCACGAAGATATCCCTGATGAAGTCTTCGAGTTTTATGCAACCTCAGAAGAGGAAGTGTGGCAGATGTTCTTTGATGGAGCATCGCGAATGGGCCCTAAAGGCAAAATTATTGCCGGAGTGGGAGTTGTGTTTATCTCCCCACAGAATCATGTCCTGCCCAGAGCATTTTCTTTGACAGAATCGTGCTCCAACAATGTAGCAGAATATAATGCTCTGCTCATTGGTCTTCAGCTCGCCCATGGAATGGGGGTACGCTACCTTGAAGCCTATGGCGATTCAAAACTGATCATCAATCAGGTTAAAGGCGAATACGAAGTCCGCCATGAGGACTTGGTGCCTTATTACCATACAGCCATCGAATTGGCTAACCTATTTGAAGGTTTCTACATCGGGCATGTGTCTCGATCTCAGAATACCAAGGCGAACGCTCTTGCTGCATTAGCGACGACGCTAGCCTTGCCAGCCGACACTGTATCACCTCACAGTCGCAACTCGACATCTTGTATGCTCAAAGCACATGCTAAGATTCGAGAAGTCTATAATGTCTCCACGGATCTTGAGCCGAGGGATTGGCGCTTTCCTCTCATTGACTATGCTTTGCACGGTCTACTTCCAGACGATCCTAAAGAAGCGGCGTCCGTCAGATGAAGGTCCATCCACTTCTACTACGATCCAACTTTGAAGACACTTTACCGTCGTTCATATGACGGTGTGCTCCTCCGTTGCCTTTCTAATTCAGAGGCACAGGAAGCGCTCCAAGAAGAACACGACGGCATTTGCGGAGCTCATCAGCCAGGTCCAAAGCTTAAAGACAGGTTGCATAGGCTGGGATATTATTGGCCAACTATGATAGCCGACGCCATCCAATATGCACGATGGTGTAAGCATGTCAGATTCATGCGGACTTCATACACCAGCTTCGGAGCTCCTCCACCCGACTGTTGCTTCATAGCCATTTGAAGCATGGGGAATAGACGTCGTAGGGCCAATCACCCCTCTTCGACAAAAGGACACCGGTTTATCCTGGCAATAACCGATTACTTCTCAAAGTGGGCGGAGGCTATACCACTAATTGAAGTCAAAACCTCTAATGTGGTTAATTTCATCAAACACATGTCATCCATCGATTTGGTGTCCCTAGGCGGATCATCCACGACAACGGTCCCCAATTCATAAGCCAAATATTCTATCGGTTCTGCGATAAATACCGAATTCAGAATGTGGCTTCAACTGCCTATAATCCTGCTGCCAATGGCTTGGAGGAAGCATTCAACAAAACAATCATCAAGCTGCTCAAGAAATTCGTCTCCGCGAATAAGCGAGATTGGGACGAAAAGCTTGGTGAATGTCTTTGGGCTACCGAACCACGGTTTCGGACACCGACAGGCAATACGCCTTTTTCCCTGGTATATGGGTGCGAAGCAGTCCTCCCATTGAAATCCAGATGCCGTCGTTACGAGTCGCTCTGACCACTAAGACCACATCAGAGGACAATGATCGCCTACGTCTTCAAGAGCTCGAAGCTTTGGACGAGAAGCGACTACAAGCTCAGCAGCATATCGAGCTATATCAAGCTCGAATCTCAAAAGCCTTCAATAAGAAGGTCAAACAGAGAGTCTTCCAGAAAGGAGACCTGGTCTTAGCCGTCAGACGACCGATGATTATGACGCACAAGACCAAAGGCAAATTTCAGCCTAAATGGGAAGGACCGTTTGTAATAGAAACAGTCTATTCAAACGGAGCATACCGCCTTATGACTTCAGATGGCGACCTACTCATGATGCCGATCAATGGCAAGTTCTTAAAGAAGTATTATCCTTAATCAAGGATCCTTCTCTTGATCAAGTTAACACTACACCTCTGATCAAGATCTCCGTGCCGAAGCACACACAAAGAGAGCCTTTCTCTTCCTCCAAGTGAGGTCATACAGCCATAAACCAACAGGAACCTGGCCGTGCACCGGTTATCCTAAAGGAGAGTCAGGTTATGCAGAATTAATCCGATAATCCAATATCCTTAACATTAAGGATAGAGGAAAATGTTGGCCTGTAAGCCCAACATAAGTCCTCGACAACTCATCATGCTGAGGGGAATAGCATGGCTAGCCCAATTCAAACGGTAGTTGGTAAAGGCATATCAAACCCGTTGACAGCTGGGGGTTTGCTAAAAATCCTAAGGGACCTGTTCCCATTTGATTCCCTCGTTTCTCCCTGTGAGAACGAGACCTCCAAAATCACTTACCAATTCTCATCCATAGAATGGTAAGACCACAAATACGCTTCGCTGTTACGTTAACATTAAACCTATGACAGCAATTCCCTCGTTTCTCCCCGTGAGGACGAGACCTCCAAAATCACTTACCAATTCTCATCCATAGAATGGTAAGACCACATATACATTCGTTGTTACGTTAACATTAAACCTATGACAGTGATTCCCTCGTTTCTCCCCGTGAAAATGAGACTTCTCCCAAATTCCACTACAAACTCGATACTTATTGACATTTACAAAAGATAAGTATCACCAACCTTGAACTTGGCGGCGTCTCATCCGGTTATGTCATTGCGACCTCTGAACCAGCAGACAGCTAAGTCTCAATTCCGAGCCCTGTTGATATTTACAAAAGACAGGTCTCGATACTCGTTGACATTTACAAAAGACGAGTATCACCAATTTTTGAAGCTTGGTGGCGTCTCATCCGGTTATGTCATTGCGACCTCTGAATCAGCAGACAGCTAAGTCTCAATTCCGAGCCCTGTTGACATTTACAAAAGACAGGTCTCGATACTTATTGACATTTACAAAAGATAAGTATCACCAACCTTGAGCTTGGCGGCGTCTCATCCGGTTATGTCATTGCGACCTCTGAACCAACAGACAGCTAAGTCTCAATTCCGAGCCCTGTTGACATTTACAAAAGACAGGTCTCGATACTCGTTGACATTTACAAAAGACGAGTATCACCATTTTTGAGCTTGGTGGCGTCTCATCCGGTTATGTCATTGCGACCTCTGAACCAGCAGACAGCTAAGTCTCAATTCCGAGCCCTGTTGACATTTACAAAAGACAGGTCTCGATACTTATTGACATTTACAAAAGATAAGTATCACCAACCTTGAGCTTGGCGGCGTCTCATCCGGTTATGTCATTGCGACCTCTGAACCAGCAGACAGCTAAGTCTCAATTCCGAGCCCTGTTGACATTTACAAAAGACAGGTCTCGATACTCGTTGACATTTACAAAAGACGAGTATCATCAATTTTTGAAGCTTGGTGGCGTCTCATCCGGTTATGTCATTGCGACCTCTGAACCAGCAGACAGCTAAGTCTCAACCTTGAGCCCTGTTGACATTTACAAAAGACAGTCTCGATACTTATTGACATTTACAAAAGATAAGTATCACCTTCTTTGAAGCTTGGTGGCGTCTCAATCGGTTACGTCATTGCGACCTCTGAACCAGCAGACAGCCAAGTCTCAATCCTGATACTTGCTGACATCTACAAAAGGCAAGTACCCCCCTCTTTTTAGCCCCGCAAAGGGCTAGCTTTGAGCTTGGTGGCGTCTCAACCAGTTATGTCATTGCGACCTCTGAATTGACAGATAGCCAAGTCTCATTATCCAACCCAACAAGAATTATGTTCTCAAGGAATTGCACTACAATTCGGAATCGCAATTCAAAAAGAAGAACAAGATTGAAGATTCGACGAAAGGAGAAATAATTTTCATTCATTTCAAGAGGATAAAGTACATGGAGCTACAAGCGTACATGTACGATCTGAGCCGCTCTCCGAGAGTGTTTAGCCTCGTCTTCCTGTCGTCAGCAGCCTGGGCAAGCGCTTGCGACCTCAGCTCAACCTCATTGAAATCTTCCGCCTGAGCCAGACGAGCTTCGGCCTCCGCCAAAGTTGCCCTCTGTGACAACCCCTGCCGCGCAAGCTCCTCACTCTGAGCTTTGAGCTCTTCAAGCCGCGCAGTTTCCTCAAGACACACCGGTATGGCCTTGGATAAGAGGAGATTCGCTTTCCTAATCATTTCCTCAGCCTTCGCAATCTTATCCTCAGCGCCAAGAAGGGCACTAGTGGAGGCATCAATTGCACTTCCAACCTCCGCTTCCCTGTTTCCAAGGATTTCAAGGCAGAAGAGATAGCCTTAGCAGCCTCTTGAGCGGCAAGCCGAGTCTCGTGCTTTTGAGCAATGAGAAGCGCGAGCCGGTCATCAACTAAAGACTCCAGGTCCGAACGGTGGAGGCGGCGCCATTCCTCCGCATCCTTCTCAATTCATCCACTAGGAGCTCCAAAGCAGTGGCCTGGTGATATCCCTCAAAGTCCCGAATACTCTCAATATCACGGAGAGGACCCCCTTTAACCTTGAGAATGGCATAGTTGAGCCCTTCAGAACCAGGTCGATAGTCGCCCCAGCCTTTATAAAGTTATCGACCAGGTCACCGATGTAATCGTTCTCGACCTCAGCCACTTTCGGTAAAGAGGCAACCTCGGAATAGTCCACCAGCCTGGTCGACGCCGTCGCAGAAGAAGAGCGGGGGCACTGACAGCAGCCGGACAAGCCGAGGGCGATCTCGGCGGAGTCCTCATCGAAATCAGAATGCCAGCCATCGCGGAGAAGGACTAGCAACCACCTCCTGAGCAGCAGGCTCAACCACCAGGGTTGGAGAAGTAGGGCTTGTGATCACCCTCAGCTCCGTACTTGGCAAGATTATCGGCACCCCACTCGTTGATACGGTTGGGAGTGAGGACACCTCCGGGACTGCCGCCTCCGCAGCTTCCGGCCTTTCGGCTGACTTGGGCCGATAAGAAGGCAGGTCGCCGTACAGCGCGTCCAACATAGCAGCATCAGCCGTGGTCGAAGCGCTCATGTCACCCCTTGACCCTTCGGGAGATTTACCGGCTCTCTTGAAGCTGATGCATCTTGAGGCCGAACACCTGTAACAAGACTGCGGTCAGTCAGAACACTACATGCAGCAGAAGAAGCCAGGAGGTTACGACAATACCATAAGATGACGTCGCCTCAAACGTCTCGCCAACCACATCAGTCTCCAGGGGCCCCATCGGAAAATTCTTGCCAGAATCAACACGAATAGCCGGCTCGCTTTCGCTTGCCGAGTATCCTGTGGACACACCGATAGAGCTCGATGCCTCAGGACTTCCTTTAGAAGTTCCAACGCCCGAGGGGCCGATGTCGGCCACATCACCTCCGACTCCTCCGGAAGGGCACAGGAACCAGCTTCAGCTCCATAAGTGAATAGGGGATCATAATGTTCCCCTTGTTCTCCAGCTGCCTCAGCTCCTACAATCAAAAAGGATTGATAATAAGTCAATGGGAACGCACAAAAAGGCGTATTTATATGAACAAGGTTAACCTTATTCAGACCTGGAACGAATTCACCACAAGTCGGTTCAGCAACCGACGGTTCAGCTGCTAATGGGGCAGCAGGAGGAATCGCTGTAGAGGGATAACCCTACGACAATCATTGGAGCTTGGCGACGGGGCTTCTTCGCAAATGATTTTCTACGAGAGCTACCTGCCCGCTTTCTCTTGAAGTGGACATCAGAATCCTCTTCTTCCACTTCTCCCGCACGTCGTGGGGAAGATGTCCCCACCACAACCGAGCAGCCACAGGAGTATCAGCTCCCATCCCCGCCTCGAAGCGAGGACTCCCTGCATCAGAAGCCTCGCTATCATCTACAGCGATGAACTCCTCCAAGCCAGGGACACGTACCCGTTTGCCTTCCTTTCTCTCAGAAGCCTTTCGCTTCAGTCGATGAGAGATTAACTTCACACCTGAACGGTTGCATTGAATCCAGGAGGTGTGGAGTTGGAAGCCGCATACCATTGGCAGAAGCACAGGGTCGTCAAAGGTTGGATCCTTCAACGGCGTGGCGCAGCCACGCCCCAGTGCCGCCCGCAGTAAAGAATCGCCAGGCACGGGCCCCATCGATGAGACTCCCCATGAAGGCTAAATCGAGATTGGGGTTGCCCACATACGGCTGGTCGTACCCGAACTGTCGAGCCAACCGGCTTGGGATGTTGGGTTCTAAATAGCAGACATCCCGCTTCTATACAATAAATGTGAGGGCCGGATGCTGACCAGCCACTCAAAAACCCCCCGACTCATGGGAGACCGTCCTGACTCCGCATCTTGGAATTCCTCGTCATACCCTGTGCCCCGATGCGAGGAAAACAGCGGAATAAGTTGTAAGCGTCATGACGACGCACTAACTTGCGGCCTCGGCCACGTAGGTCTTCAGCCAGGAACATCCTTCGAATCGGCGGAGAAGAGCCATTCGAACACCTTGCGGAGGGTCCTCTCCAGCTTCAATCAAATAAGGGCAGTGCAAGGCAAACCACGCCATTAAGTAAGTGTATGGCAGACCCACCCTAGGATTGGTTCCATCA
Organism: Agave tequilana; assembly: GCA_038442645.1. Classification (NCBI taxonomy): domain Eukaryota; kingdom Viridiplantae; phylum Streptophyta; class Magnoliopsida; order Asparagales; family Asparagaceae; genus Agave; species Agave tequilana. The sequence continues at coordinate 105,336 of JAVJIF010015763.1, forward strand.
CAAGGCAGGATGGCACTCTTCCCACGCCTCATCGCCGGTGGCCTACAGAAAGCCTCCGTTAATGCGCGAAGGCCTCTTTGAATACAGCACACCATGGCGGAAGGAGACCCAAATGGTGGCCATGGACCAAGCGAACGGCAGGCAGCAAAACATTTGGGTGGACGATGCCCCCCGAGGAGGATGGCACTACGCATTTCTTCAACCAGACGGTTAAGAAACCGGCCAACAGTGCCTTCGAGACATCGGCTGACGAGCCGATGGTGAAAGCTCCGAAGGACATCACCCTTCTTATAGGGACCATCGTCTTCTGTCATGACAATATCCCTTTGGAGGCTACCTCCATCCGTTCAAAAATGTCGCCATCTGCGACTCCACAATGAGCTGCTTCAGGAGCATTCTTCATATCTGGGAATAGGTAACTCGCCCAGTTCTTCAAGCTCTTCGAGCTACCCTTGCTGCCACCATGATGCTGGAACAAATGTGCAAATGGCATATTAACTCCCGATAAGTCTCAAATAAAGCAGGCTCCTGCTTCTCCAGAAGAGCTAACTCCGTCTCGCATGGAAAGTACTCTTCATACGGGAGAGACCCGAAAGGCAGGGCAGAGATTTCCCTCATCTCGTGCAAGGTCATGCCCAACTCGCAACTGGGGTGAAGAAGGTCCCCGAAGCTGAGCAATATAACTCAAGGATGGCGTAGAAGCACGCCACCTTCATATCAATACCGTAGCAGGTCGCCTCCCTTACGGCCTCATGGAGGTTCAACTTCTCCAAGTCCTCCTCGAAGTGAGCGAGGATATAGTTGGTCAAGTCTGCCCACCATGTCTTTGGGGGATGAACCCACCAGGAGTCCGGAAGTCAGTGGCGGGATAATCCCGTCAACTGCGCAGAATTGGGTGCCAAAGGTCTGCGCCACAGCCGATTCTCTCCTACCGAAAGCTCTCGCGACACGTTCCAGGATATAGGCCTATTATGTTGTGAGGAGGGCCCGCCCTTGAAAACCAGGAGATTGAGATTTCAATCTCCCGACATGGACGGACTCGACACTTCGGCTCACGCCCCATGCCATCTTCCGAACCTGAGTTACACACTCAAAAGAAGACAAAGGAAAGTGCCTCTTGTTAGACGGAAGATAAAACTTCTCGCCATCCAACTCGAAGATCCACTGTCCCTCGCCTGCCTGCAATTGGCGATCAGGATCAGACGCGGCATCTCCAAACATGAAATTGGGCTTTTATAAGTCCACGTCGATGTCTTCGAGAGGAGCGGTGGTTAGAATACTCCTCATGGTAAGCGGATCACCACCATGGATAAGCGTGTCCCGGACGACGGAACTCCGCTCACTAAAGGGGAACTTGGCCATAGAATTGAAGGCTGATATTACCATCCGCTCGGTTGTCATCCCAACAGACTATTCAAGGGACCAGGGGTGTAAGGCACTGCAAGAAAGAAAGGAAGAGACTATGATTAGTTCAACAATCAAGCAGACATGGAATATAAGATTCACCAAGGCATAGTCTCGCCCCGGTGAACAAGGCCAATAAGGCGACAGCCTCGACAAAGCTTGATCTCGCAGACAAATCTGCATTTTGCAGAAAACGTCTAAGTACCAACTTCGCTTAAGCAGGAAGCGGTATAGCCTAAGGGCTGACGTCACCAAGAGGGCACTATGGTCAAGAGTCATCCTTCGTAGCCATGACTGAAGGGACAGACCCGAGTCCTGTTCCTCAAACAGGACGAAGACAGCCCAAGTAATGGCTTCGTACAGAAGCCTAAAGAAGAACTATTCAGTTCTTAATTCCCTGTACAAGGAAGATAGGGAAAATCAGGGAAACGAGTTCCCTAACGAGAATAGACCATATTCCGTCGTCCTGATAGCCAAATACTGGTTTTAAAAGAAAGAGACCACAGTCTCTAATTAGGAGAGAAAGTCTCTTACCGGCGATTGGTCGCTCGATGACCGAAGGAGGAGGGAGGACCCTCCGTTGTAGAAGTCGCCACTTCTTTCCCGCTCGTCTTTTGGGCGCCATTGAAGAAGCTACACGAGTTCTCAAGAGTTCTCTAAACGAGAAGGAAGAGGAAGAGGGAAAGTCAAGAAATTTCTCTGAAAAAGGAGATCTTTTCCTGCTCAGCCTGATCGGGCTTTTATAGGCCAATCAGCGCCTGAAATGAGGCCTCGAAAAGGGCGTACGCTGTCGTTTCGAATTAATTCGAAACGCCACCGAAGCGCCTTCCCGAGAAGCGCTGCTTCGATCCACTAAGGGTTAACTTCACCCTGGCTTAAAATGCGGGCTTCGCACAATCCTTCAGGGACTTCGCCGAAAGGCTTATCTTAGCCCCTTAAAAGGCTCTGTTCGCGGACATACCAGTTTCGCGAAGTTCATTTAAAGAAGGGACTATGTCCCTAACTCCGCATACAGTTTAGCTCCGCTAATCGCCAAATTTTCAATGAAAGTAAGTAAGAGATCAGATACAAGAGATGAACTTTCATTGATTTAAAAGGAAGGGTACATTGATTTACATCAAAGTTGTGTTTCATACAACACACCCGGTTGCTTAACAAGGTCATTTGCGCAAAGGCATACAAGTGGTTTTACCCGCTTCTAAGTCAACCGACTGACAAAGAAGGCCTTCCTCCTGCACAAGGCCGTAATCAGTGGTACTGCAAGGACACGGTCATTATTCTCCACAAAATGGCAGATCTGCCAGGCCATTTTTGTTGAAGCCTGGCAATACAAACCATCGCTGCCAACACGATAGATCACGCATATGGGAATCGGCAGTGATACCAGTGATCAACGGGTGTGATGCCCGCTTTCCCGAAGTAGATCGCCCCCAAAGGCCACCAAAGTTGAAAGTTGGCAATGATGCCGGCGATCCCACAGGCGACGCCCCTATCTTGAAGCGGATCACCTCCGGTAAAAGCGGCGCCCAGCCTCACCTCAGAACGAATCACCTCGGATAAAAGGTTGCCAACAGCCTCTGGGACACGCACCCGCTGCCCGAATTGTTCCTCCTGCTTAAATAAGCTTCAACCGGGGAAGCATAAGGCAATTTTATGGTTCCTTCCATCAAGTCACTGGACTGACAACATAGCCCTGCAAGGCAATCAGAATAGATTAGCAACTAAGCACAGGAGAGGCTACAAAAGAACTAAGCCAAATCTTTGGATCGAAGCAATCCAGTTTCAGTAAAGCAGAGGATAAGCCTCGCCTGCACAGCGCTGATGGGCTGGCTCAGCAAACGCCAAGTCCAAGCCTCGCCTATATGGCTTAACCAAACTGACCCGTGGGGTACAGTCTTAGCACCGCCTATATGGCAAGACTGCCTCAACTATTGAAGAGACCAAGTCCCAAGTTCTGCCTGGCAGCGGACTTAACGTGCAGTGATCCTTCTGTGATCAAGTCAGAATGATAGCTTCGTTGCGGAAGCTATGTCAAAATCCTTCTCTGCAGATCAGTCAATTGCAAGATTAAGAGTAAGGGAAACTAATCCCTGAAGCAGCTGTTAAAGCTAAATTAAGGGAAATGAATTCCCTAAAATCGGTGAAGTCGTTGAACGATCAAGACTTACCGGTCCTTGGCCGGATAATGACCAGAGTGGGCATTCCCACTAGTTCAGAGATCTGAGTATCTCTTTCAAACCAGAGAAGAGAAGAGAGGCAAAGCACTTCTCTTCAGAGGACTTCAAGTGTCCTATTTATAGGCCCCATGGCCTGAGCGCTGCCGCGCCTCAAGCATGGAAGCACGAGCGCATTTAAGGCATTTACTGCGCCTTGAGAATAGGGACGGTTTCCCTTAGAAACGTGCGAAGGAGAAAACTTCTCCCTCATAAAGGCACTTATGGCGCCTTGAAGAAAGGGAATATCTTCCCTTGAAACGTGCAAATCGGGAGAAAATCTTC